>OZ014457.1:15471880-15534047 GCA_963966035.1 Acleris laterana | reverse complement strand
CCTCCGCGTCCCTGCCGACACCGACAACCGACAACCGGGGATGGATACTACCCATCCGAACACAACAATACACTATACACAATAATAAACCTTGTTTCAGTGCTCGATAGCAGATTGCAGTGACGCCATGTTTTACAAAAAACATGCGTGCTATCGCGCAATGAAACTGAGGCTCACCCTAAACGCAAAAATTGCAAAATACCCTAAACACGGCCGCAAGTCGGGTCGGGTAGTGTTTCTCGTAGGTACCCGCGAAAACCCACTGTGTAATGTCATTCTTATAGAATTAGGCAAAATAAAAAAAACCCATCATCCTCCCGGCCGACCCGAGCCCGCTAAGAGTATTTTGCACTTAAAACTTATCATAATAAACAGTGTTTTGAGTTCGTTTTTTTATTAAATTATCTTACGATTGATAAAGAATATTAACTGTAAACATTTATCTACAATTTTATCTACTCGAGTTTGAGATGTAAAAGAAACATATAAACTAACAAACTTATACATCATGCCAATGACAGACTTAATGTTAGTTTGTTTGGTTAACTCATGGAAAATTACACTGTAAAATTAACTGTCACTTGGCCGCATATAAGCAATAAAACATTATCAACTGAACTAATTCCATTATCAACTGCAATAACTCTTTATGTTTGCGCAACTGTATTGAACAAACATCAGAGCTAATTGAGTTAGGATTGTGATATCCATGACAACCTTTACTGCAACTAGGAAAATCAATTTTTGTTTCAAGGTTGTTTTACAATTTCAAACTAAACTGTGTACGCGTTTTATAAAGCAACATCATTATTGAAAATTTTTTTTGTCCTTTAGATACCCCTTATAGGAATAAATTCACCTTGGTACATTATTATTCAAGTCATTTACAAAGTTAAGGGCTTTGATTATAAACTTTGATTGATTCCTTCATGTTACAAAAGTTAGTCATACAATCTAACTTTCGTTACACAAAGGATGTGATTGTGTTTCTGTTTTCATTAAACCTTTAATTACACTTTTTTAACTAATTTTCTGTTTACTTAGTATTTATATTGTTGGTAAAATAATTATATAACTAACAAGTTTGTTCATTTGCTTTTATTGTTTCATTTCTACTTGTACCTAGATAATTTGTAAATGTAAAAAATAGACATAATAGGCATCGCAAAACAGTTGTGTTGATATAAGTTTTAGCCGAAATAATAAAACACAGGTCCATTATTATTTTATGTTCTCGAACATATAATCAAGGCAATGATTAACTAGCAATTTGCTTTAACAAAACTCTCCACTACTTAGTACTTTGGAGGACAATTTCTCTGAATAGGTTGAGTTTGGGCAGCTAAATAAATATATGTGTCTGTTATTTTAGACTACTGTCTAACATATATACGAATTTATTTGTAATTCTTTTTTATTGTGCAATAAAGAGTTTACATACAAATCATATCGCCGACGAGGTGTAATGACCTCCTATCTAAATAAATATGTTTTACAGGAAACGAAAAAAACGTCTACGCAAATGAACTTGAATCTCACTAAATAATATGAAATCCAGTTTGGTGGTCTTGCTAGTGCATGCGAAATAATATGTTAAACCCATATATACTTAAGTTAAGAATCACAAAAATTACAAAATGTCAGTTAGGAGGTCATTACACTTCGTCATGGCAGTTTAAACATGACATTAAATAGACAAGGTACTAAAGTGAACGCATATTTATGAACTCTAATGTAATTGGGAGTATCGGTAGGCCGAGCAAAATCATGCATTCCTAGTTAGAATTTTAATTAGACGATTTTAAACAATCTTGGCGAACCTTGAAAACGCGCAACGATAAGTTAATGACGATAACAACCTGAATAATTATGCAAAGATAATGTCGGTAATTAATTCATCCTTGAGCGCCACGAATAACTGTACTTACATACCTACTTGTGACAAGCAAATATTCATATAACTAGGTACGAGTTGTTGTCTTCTAAAGTTAAAAAAATAGGACACCCAAACAAATTTCACCCTCTTCATGCTTAAATAAAGTTATCCATTCAGTTTGCACATACTTAAATAATTAAACACTAGGTAAACTCACCTTGGATCTTCAAACTCCACAAAAGCAAAGGGGGGCCCTTTTCTATTTTTCAAATCAACGAAAGTAACTTTGCCGAATTTGTAGAAAAGATCTTGGATGTCCTTTGTCCTTATATCAGGGGGCAGATTACCCACGTATATTCTGCATTCATTTCGGTTTCCGCCGCTTCCCCCGGACATGCTTGTATTATTTTGATCCCGGTATTTTCACCAGATAACTAATTAGTTACTAAAAACTTAGCGGCATTAAGATCTTCGGCTTGATCGGCGTTTTTTGACAAATCAAGATGGCGTCAAAGAAGAGGCATTCCACAAGGAAAAGGAAGTGATTTCTGATTTCGTCTATGGTACTAAAAGAGGTTTGATCAGAATTAAAAATAAAATCATACAATACCTTAGTGGCTCATGGGTATTTGAAAATCATGCCGTATTTCGTTTTATTTAAGAAAATGAATTAACTCTTTCTACGTTGTTAAATATAAGTACTCAATATAATTTTATAATTATTTTATTTCAATAATACTAGCCACCAACAAATTGAGAAAAGAACGCACCATTATTTTAATTTTTCGAATTGTCTTTGAATTTAGAACGCCCTCTGCAGTAAATAGGAAGAGATCTGTGCTGAAAGAAGCCTGTGAAAGAATCCTCTAGAAAGTAGGCATTGGATCTCCGGTATCAAAATCTTAACGTGAGAATTTATTCTTATTCAGAAGTAAATGTAAGTAATTCTTTATTTATTTTATTTATTAACTGTTGCAGTGCCATAGGAAATCAATATAAAGTGAAAGTTTCGTTTAATTTAAGTTTTTCCACAAAATGGTGCATGAAAGTCTGAATGCGGATAGGCTTAATTTCACCTATGTTCGCAAAAAAGGTGCATTTAAGTGGATTTATTGATTATACTGCCGTGTTTCTATGGAAATATTATCCAATGTGAGGGATTATCTTGGACTTGTTCGTGTAATGTCGACTATAAAGTTAGCGCGTTAGCTAAGTGGGAGCAGTTTTCGCGAATTTTATTGATGACGGGCCTTACCGCCAGTGCTTCAGTTCGAATTAGTACGAAAAAACCACTTAAAACTGATTCTGAAACACAGTTCAGGTATTCTCATAAGCTACGCGAAATGTTCACATAATATAATTTTACTTAGATAAAAGTCGCGCGTAGTTCAATATTTCGTAAAAGGCGCGCTGACTCCAGAATCCCGGGTTTCGCGCCTGACCTTTAGTGGAAGTTATTTATAGCTCTTATTGAACATAAACAGTCTACGGTACGCATTATGTGGAAAATCTATCGAGTGTCAGAAGGGTAGGCGATAACCTTTGTGGCTATGTGGGCCATTGACAATGACGACTATCTAAGAGTTATTCAAATGTTAATCCTTGTCGTTGCAGTAGCGATTCTAGGCTAGATTTGTCTGGAACGTATATAAGAAAGGGTTTTACACTTCTACATACCTGGTTTTTCTTTGCAGAAATCTAGCTGCCAAGATGTGTGACCGCAAGGCGGTGATCAAGAATGCCGACATGAGCGAGGAGATGCAGCAGGATGCTGTGGACTGCGCGACGCAGGCCCTCGAAAAATTCAACATTGAAAAGGTGGGCACTAGTGACTAGTCGGTCAGTAGTCAGTGTGCAATATTCCCACGCCAGATAAGACTTTCCTGTTGTGGTTAGTGGTGTGAAGTTCTCACAGTTGTTTTTTAATGATTCCAGGACATTGCTGCGTTCATCAAAAAGGAATTTGACAAGAAGTACAACCCAACGTGGCATTGCATCGTGGGCCGTAATTTCGGCTCCTATGTGACCCACGAGACGCGCCACTTCATCTACTTCTACCTCGGCCAGGTCGCCATCCTCCTGTTCAAGAGTGGTTAGACCCCTCCTGCACATTTTGCTCTAAATTTTTTGTTGTTAGGATGCAGTGGACGCAGTATTATCGGGCCTGCGTGCCTCGCCCCTCTTGGTTGCGCTTAATTTGCAATGGGACAGGGCAGAGATTTACATTCCTACCATTAGGTAGTTTATACCTAGCTCGTCTCTTGTCCTGCCGTTGCCGGGCATTTGACGGCCACAGGGGCGTGGCGCGTGGGCCCCGTGAGCGTGTGTGTGTGTTGGAGCGCTCCGGACGGGCTCCGCGATCTTCACTTCCCGCCTCGGCGCACTCGGTGTAAATGTACTGTGTTTAGCTTAACTTAAGAATCAATATTGACTCGTGGTAAACTTTCACTTTTAGTGTATTTATAATAAAGAAAATTTTAGTTAATTATTCCTAGACTAAAGTCATGTTAGTACCTAACAAAATCTATTGTTTAATTTCTTTGTTAATACATTCACTGGAGATATTTTCAATACTTCTATTATTAAACTTTCTTACAAACCAAAACCACAAATGGGTTTCATTGATACAAATCCAGCTTAGCTCAGGGTTTCAGGGTCTGATCAAAGTTTGCCACATTGTTACAGCCATCCAGTTTATTCCTAGGCCTACAGACTTCAGTGATTTGTTACCTATTAATATTAATACTGTGGCCTAGGATTCAATATTGGTTGTCTGTACAGTAAATTGATTCCTAGAGACCATTTCGGACTGACTTAACCTTTTCCACGCCATTGACGGATATATCCGCACCACTGGTTCAACGCCAACGACGGATATTTCCGTCATGGTTGACAGCGCAAATTAAACCTGAGTGGCTATGAGGTAAAGTTGACATTATCTTTGGTGTTTAGCTGTCATTGGCGTGTGAGCGACGACTTTGTTTTTGACATAGCGTTGAAAAGGTTAATCGGGCCATTACCCGTGGTCCCACTACTTCGTCCCACTGCTCTTTTCGACGGAGCCGTGCCTTGCGGCAGGGCTCCTATTTCTGGGCGGTTTGCCCTTCGGGCGTTTAAAGATACCTAACGAACCTAACCTACTTACTTTTGCGGAATAAAAATGGTTTTTTCCAACGAAAGCGAATAGAGCAGTGGGACAAAGTAGTGGGACCACGGTTAATACACTACTTAATCAATCAAAATGTAAAGACCTTCTTAGTGTCACTTTGACATAGTCCAAAATGTTCTAGGAATCAGTTTCCTTGACTGTACATCTTACACTTTGATCAATTCTGGGACATACTCCAAGGACCTGCCTCTGACAATTGGTTCCATAAAAGTAAAGGAATTTGGAGCGCCTGACTCGTGGACCCGCTACTTTTGCCCCACTGCTAATCGCTTTCGTCAGAAATCCATCAGAAACCATTTTGATTCCGCAAAAGTAAGTAGGTTAGGTTCGTTAGGTATCTTTAAACGCCCGAAGGGCAAACCGCCCAGAAATAGGAGCCCTGCCGCAAGGCAGGGCTCCGTCGAAAAGAGCAGTGGGTCATCGCAGTGGGTCCACGAGTCTGGTGGGGAATTTGGGGGTTTCTCTTTTTCGTCACATTGCCCGTTGCCCGGGTCAATGTGGCCCTTGTTCCATCTAGTCATACACTTAGTTCTACATGTATGACTAATAAGAAAAAAAATCCGCTTAGTACTACATCCATGTATGACTTCTTTGAACACGTAAAATGAGCGGATGACTCGTGGTCACACCAGTTTGTCACCCCAGTGCTATTCGCTTTAGTCGGTTATTCGTCAGAAATAATTTTTATTCCGCAAAAGTAGGTAGGTTAGGTTCGTTAGGTATCTTAAGGTGCCCGAAGGGCAAATCGCTCAGAAATAGGAGCCCTGCCATAGGCAGGGCTCCGTCGAAAGGCACTGGGGTGACAAACTGGGGTGACCACGAGTCTGCACCCGTAAAATGGTACTTTTTTGTTCTGTCTAGTCATACACCTACACGATGTAAATAAATGTCATTTCCTTAAATTCCCACTTTTTCGGAATTCTTTCTCTTATGAAAATGTAAACATGTAAATATGAAAATGAGATAGGTTTAGGTTATGTTAGTTTTGCAGCAGGCCCGGAGGGCCAAACCACCCAGAAATAGGAGCTCCGCGTTAGCGGACCTCCGTCGACACTGTCTGATTGATTTGAAATAAGAGTGTCGACGGAGCTCCGCTAACGCGGAGCTCCTATTTCTGGGTGGTTTGGCCCTCCGGGCCTGCTGCAAAACTAACAACCTAAACCTACCCATTTTAAACAACTCGTTTTGTACACATCGTGTAGGTGTATGACTAGACAGAACAAAAAAGTACCATTTTACGTGTTCCAAGAAGTCATACATGGATGTAGAACTAAGCGGTTTTTTTTTTCTTATTAGTCATACATGTAGAACTAAGTGTATGACTAGATGGAACAAGGGCAATGTGGTATCCTTGCTCCCGATTTGCTAGATTCTCGTTTTTCTGGAATTATAAATGTGACACTCTGAACTCTTAATCCGAAATCCGGCGAATCGGGAACAAACTGGTTCGGGGAACCGCCCCACGGCACTTCTGAACCGTGCTACTGACCAAAACTAGTTGTCTGATCTGTAGTCACACCAATTTACCACACTGGTGGTTCATTTTTATTTACCCGTAGTCACACCAAATAGGAGGCAGGTTAGGTTCGTTTCTATATCAGGCCCAAAGGGCCAAAACAATCAAAAACAGGAGTTCTGCAGAGCTCCATCAGTTCAGTTTGATTTTGAATGAGAAATAGAGGCAAATTCTGTTTTGGTGTGACTACGGGTAAAATAAAAATGAACCATAGTCACACCAGTGTGGTAAATTGGTGTGACTATGGATCGGACATGGAATGGCACAGGTACGTAAACACTGACAATGCAATATTATGGTTTCAAAGAGAGCTGGTCTGATGATGGAGTCGGAAGGTGGCGGCTGGAGCTCCGCTATACTTAACGTAGACCCATCGTGAGGGACTCTTTAGTTTGCTCATGATAAGCAGATGATTGGAAGGAAAAGTACAGTAGGCAATAAAAGCTTTGACAGCTAAACTTATTGTTCTAGTTCATGCGTTGTGTGCTATTTACTCCGTTAGGTAGCAAATACGACCAGAGGGCCTTGCCAAGATGCATTACGCTAACTAGCGTTTTTCGTTTTGTTTTTTTAAACCAATCCCGTCACTGGTGGATCACGTGACTTTTCATCTACCAGTGACGGGATCGGTTTAAAAACGAATAGAAACCGAATAGCGGATGACTCGTGGTCACCCCAGTTTGTCACCCCAGTGCTATTCGCTTTAGTCGGTTATTCGTCAGAAATAATTTTTATTCCGCAAAAGTAGGTAGGTTAGGTTCGTCAGGTATAAGATGCCCGAAGGGCAAATCGCTCAGAAATAGGAGCCCTGCCTATAGGCAGGGCTCCTATTTCTGAGCGATTTGCCCTTCGGGCATCTTAAGATACCTAACGAACCTAACCTACCTACTTTTGCGGAATAAAAATTATTTCTGACGAATAACCGACTAAAGCGAATAGCACTGGGGTGACAAACTGGTGTGACCACGAGTCATCCGCTAAACTTTTGTCAAAACTGGTAGACCAGTTTCTTGGCCGACCGTACCTACCTACTGCGGCGTTGTTTGTGGCGAGCTTGAAATAACCTATAATTATTCTTATTAATTGAGAAGTGGGACAATACAACAGCACACTAAAAAAAACTTAAGTCGGTGTCATACAATATTTTTACCCAAAACCCGTTTTGTAAAAGATATATTTTTTAATTTAGGTACTTACGAGGGTGCATTGAAAAGTTCTGAGCCTAAGGTTGTATATAATAAAAAAAAAACAAATAAATACTGGCAGGTAAAAGTGCCATATTTAGTCGCCATTATGCACTATCTTTTGTTTTTTTCTTGTCACAATTTTGCATTTTATGCTGGAACTGCTACATAAGGTCACTGATTTTTCAAGTAATGGATAAAATTGAGCACCGTTCTTTCATAAAATATTTGCAAAAGAAGGGGTTAACACCAAAACAAATATTTGAAGATATGAACAAAACATTAGGGCAATCTGCTCCATCGTATGCTACCATAAAAAGATGGGTAGCTGATTTCAAACGTGGCCGGGAGACTGTTCAAGACGAGCCTAGGAGTGGGCGGCCGTTGACGGCTACTACGGATGAAAATGTCAATAAAATATTAGATGCGATAATGAAGGATAGGCGATTGAAGATTGTGGAGATAGCGGAAGCAATGGGTATTTCTTATGAGCGGGCACAGAACATCATCACCGATGTTCTTGGATTTTCTAAGGTGTCAGCCAGGTGGGTGCCTAGACTGCTTTCAGTCGAGAACAAACGAGTACGTGTTACAATTTCCCAAGATTGTTTGGACATGTTTCAACGTGACCCCGAAGATTTTCTCAATCGTTTTATAACTATGGACGAGACATGGGTCCACCACAGTACACCAGAATCGAAAGAACAATCCAGGCAATGGAAAAGACCAGGTTCACCACCACCCAAAAAAGCCAAGGTCATTTTGTCAGCTAATAAGGTAATGGCCTCGGGTTTCTGGGATTGCAGGGGGGTTATCATGATAGACTATCTCGAAAAGGGCAAAACAATAAATTCAGAGTACTATTGTGCTCTTTTACGTCGTCTGCGAGAGGAAATTAAAATAAAGAGACCTGGAATGCTGTCGAAAAAAGTATTGTTTCATCAAGACAACGCTCGCGTTCACACTTCGGCGAAATCAATGGCACAAATACATGATTGTGGATTTGAAGTGCTGCCGCATCCCCCTTACTCGCCGGATCTAGCTCCTTCCGATTATCATCTCTTCCCAAACCTCAAAAAACACTTGGGAGGACAAAGATTTTCGACTAATATGAAGGTACAAGAAGCAGTAGACTCATATTTTAACGACCTCAGAGATTCTTTTTTTTTTTATGGGATAATGAAGTTGGAGGCGAGGTGGACTAAGTGCATTGACCTTCATGGAGACTATGTCGAAAAATAAAATTGTTATAAAAAGTGAGCCGGTTAGTTTTTTTTACCAGGCTCAGAACTTTTCAATCCACCCTCGTACAAATACTTCCTTGGCGATCTTGTTCCGTCGAGAAATTGTAGGCTTTACCTACTTAAACGCCAGTGTGAAATAGCACTTGTGGGTTGCTACAGTCAGGGTAAAAAAAGGTTCGTCACTTTTCGACTCTATTTCAACAAAGGTCCAAAAGTGACGAACTTTTTTTTACCCTGACTATACAAAGAGTAAAAAATTGAGGCACTGATCGGGATAAAATTATAACCACCTAGTTTTTGTTTAATTTCCTCTTTTATATCTTATGTAGAAGACAAACGAATACAATGGCAACCTGAAGCCCATGGGCATACTGACATTTGTTATCTCAAGATTCCGATCTTACGAGCCATGTGCACAGTCGTTTGACAATCTCAAGGCTGTAAACGCGTGAGTCATTAGACTGGTTGGTTCACCCCTGCACCGGAACACAACAATGCGAACACTGCTGTTTGGCAGCAGGTTAAAGGGTAAGATGGTGGTAGCGATTAATCTAAAAGTTAGAAAGGGATAGCTGATGCCAAGTTCTTATTGTTATAGTCCGGTTTCTAAGCTTGTTCTTATTCTATGTCAAATTATAGCCCTGTGTATTGTTGGTGTGTCTTATTTGATATTTCTGTAAATAAATAAATCCATACTCTATACTAATATACTTAGTTTTTAAAAATCAATGTTTGTTCATTCCATAGTCTCTTCGTATTTTTTGGGATCGCAGAACCGATGGCTTATAGAGTTGAAGAGCTCTCGAATGGTGTCTGCGTAGGGGAAGACGGAGCGTGGGTAGACCTCTAACAAGGTGGACCGAAGACGTGGCGTGGCTAAGGTGGCAGGAATCCGATGGATGCAAGCGGCGCAGGACCAGTCCTTGTGGCAAGGCCTGTGTCCAGTAGTGGACTCTTATCTCTCTTATCTCTTATATTATTAATATTATTCTTGTTATTATTGTAAAATAAATAGTTTTACCATTCCCCCTGATCTCCGAGGATGAGCCTAAAACTTAAAAAAAAAAGCCATAATATATTTCGTTTTGTTATTTTGTTATTTTGCAAGTTCATTGCTTGTAGATTACAGGAAAACCTACAAGAATTCTATAAAAAAAATGCGTTTGCACGGAACCCTCTCCACGCGGGTTCAACTCTCACTTGGCCGGTTTTTTGAGTCAATCTGCTCCTTATTGCAGACTGCATGCTACACCGCCAAACCATAGCAAGACTGATGAACACCTGAAACACCGGTTTAGCACGATGCGCACTCGCTCACCGAGGGTATCGAGTTACTTAAGTACTATCAGCCCAATGGAACCCTGACCCACCATAGAACGGTGTCACAATGGCATTATAAAACAATTTGTTTGACACTTCTTATGACTTGAATCATAACGTCTCTGTGACACAGTTCTATGGTGGGTCAAGGTTCCAATGGTCTGATAGTACATCATACACGATCTTACATGGGATTAGGACTTTAGTTAAGGTTGACAATCTGATTTACCTACAGTTTTAGAAGAACAGCAAAGCTACTAACAAAAGAATAGATCATTTGCTGCCAGTTTCTGGGTCGCTTAACCACTTTTATTCTCTAAACTAGCGAACCACCCTCGCTTCGCTTCGGTTTATGTGAGTATGATATATAGCCTAGAGCCATGCTTGATAAATGGGCTATCTAACACTGACAGAATTTTTCAAATTTGACCTGTAGCTCCTGAGATTAGCGCGTTCAAGCAAACAAACAAAAAAAAAAACTCTAGCTTTATAATATTAGTATAGATAATAATAATGAGTCAAGTATAATTTTGGTTTTCAAGTTTTTTTTTGTCTTAATTGTCGTGTATAGTACCTAGGTTTTGCTATTTTGGATTAACTGAAGGTACAGTTTTTTTTCCTGAGAACTCAACTTAGATTCGTTGTTTTAAACTATAAATATTTACATTCGTTTAGTTTATATATTGTTTCCTCTATAATGGGTGGCCCGGGTGATCACAGATAGATTTATCTCAGACCAAGCTTGTTCTCAATAAGTTAAATGTATAATTTATTTTAAGGAATACATTTCTTTAACCATACATTTAAACAGTATTTTTAACCCGAGGGTTAAAAGAGTTTATGTATAAGTTTATCGTGTGTACCTGTGTGTTTGTCTGTGTTGCCGTATCTCCCAAACGTGTGACGCGATTATTTTAAAGAAAGCTGCTTTTGTTCGGGTTGGTCCTTATCTAGGTTTCATGAATGGTTGGGTTGATTAAAAGACATCAGGGTGGTTATTATGACATGGCTATGCAGTTAAATTTACGCTGAGAGAAAAGGACACAGCTATATAACTGCTATAGCTCTCTCCTTTACGCTCACCGTAAAATGAAGGTCTGAATGTAGCCTATAGGAGACCCCATTATTTTGGATTTTATTCATTTAATAATATAGGATTTTATAAATTTATAATATTATAAGTCAAACCGCTCTTAATTTATTTATGCTCAAAAACAAGTGCTAAGTATAATTGGCGAACTTAGTGCATATAATGGACAGCAGTTTCTCTTATCCTGTCAAACCAAATATTTTTATAACGAGACAAACATGTAAAAGAAATACAATCGGTCACCTGCATCTCAGACTCGCTCAGCGAGGGTACCAGGTTTTGTACGGTCACGAGCGTTAATTTGGGACCGATTTCAAGAAAAATATGCTTGAAGTCGTCAATGTCATTAGAGATGTCAAGTCATTGTAACTTTTAGGAAACTTAACCTTATTGTTGTAGAATGTCAGATTGACTTTGGACCTAAGGTGGGTGTACTAAATTAAATCTCGTGACTGTACGTACCTTCATACAGTAATAATTCTAAAATTTTCGATAAAAATATTGAATTTGTTTTTAACTAAACATTACAAAGTTAACAATCGTGGGAGCCTGATAATGATAAAAAACCGCAGTCACACCTCACCAACACCAAGTTAACTTTGCGCGTGTACAAATGAAATACTAACGATCCTGCATACTAGGTAGTGCTACAGTAGCAATATGGCCACCGTATCGCTGAATTTGTTATTTTATTGCACACGATTTTGAACTAGTATAAAACGCTGGAGCGGCCCCAGTGTCGGTACCCATTGGCCGTGACCGCCACGGCTGACCCATCAAAGTTATATTTATTTTTTATTTAGTTTTTATTTGCCGTAATATAAGGTGAGTAACTCTTTCTGTTTCTGTGTTTTGGCAAATAAGGGTTGGGAGGAATTGGGGTTAGAGCGTCGGCTCCCTAGTGGCTTAGGGGGTTGACTCGTGATCGTAAGGTACCGAGTTCGAACCCCGGCAGTCACCATGTACCAATGTGTTTAACTTAATTAGCCGAATGAAAAACACACCCTGCACATTCACAGCTGAGTGTGTAAGAGGGTAATTGCACAAAACATCTTAAAGGGGTCGAAGTGTATCCGACAAGGCCCATCTTTAAGATAAGATAAGATAATGGGGTTCTGAAAGGGGTGAATGTCAAACATGCCAAGATTTACGTGCTTTATAATGTTTCAAATTCGCGTTAGAAATTCGTGTAAATATTTCTTACTTTTATCGTTATGTTAAAAAATAGATAGTGTTAAAAGTAGTTTTTCACCTCAGCAGCTCAAACAAGCAGGTTTTGCTGCTTAAAAACAGTGAGCAAAATTCAATTTTGCTGCGAGCGAGAGGCAAAGTAGCTTTTTAATTATTTTTTTTAAATGCCGTGAGCAGTGCTGGGGCTACTCACAACATTCGAAAAAATTGAACTTCACTTTGTTCTGTCACTTTCACTTCGATAGGAAAAAAGCGAGAGATAGAAACAACTTGATTCGAAGTTCGATTTTCAAATTCCACACATAGTAGGCCCAAAAAGAAACGCACGTTTGGATGCACACATAACCGTAAAATTGCAAATAAAACTATCTGTTAAACTTTGAAATGTGTTTATTATAACTATTTTATACAGTAGGTACAATCATTTTTTTTATTTAATGTTTTGAAGACAAAATTAATGAAAAATAAGAAGTTATGTATCTACATAATTTTGTTATCGTTTTAACAATCTTTAATTTCGTGACATAAACCGCGGGGGCAGTTTCAGAACGCATTTCAAAAATAGCGGGATTATTGTACTTAAAAAAAAAAGTAATGTAATGTAAATGACGATGTAATTTTTGTTAATTTGTCCGCCATAGCCAATAGCCATAGACAAGGCCTAGTTAGGTTTTTTTTAAAGCCACAGACTACATAAAGCTGTATAAAGTTGTGTTTGCACTACGGCATTATCAAGTTGAGTGACAGGTTTTATCTGTTTCATGTTTATTTTTTCCACTTTTTATTTTATTAGTATTTTGCAAAAATGCTTGTGATTGATGCATATGCGATCGTGTCGTTATTTAGTCGTGTATTCACCAAATGGTCACAACGGAAGACCTGCGTTGGCCCTACCAGCTTCACGCTGTGTTGTTCTCGCTGCTGAGGTGAAAAGTTGTATGTCTCACACGAGACCAAAGTTTTTTACGTCTCGTATCTTTGGATCCCTCGCTACGCTCAGGATTCTAACCTAGAATCACTCGCTACGCTCGTGATTCAATAATAGAATCCTTCGCTTACTCGGGATTCAAAATCATCACTCGCAGCAAAAACCAACTTTGCTCTCTTGTTGAACAAATAACTATTTATTGGTTTTGAATTTGGCTGTTAGATTTAAGGCAGATATTTGTGTGATGAGTAAGAATACTTAATCCTGCCTTTTTACTGTTTTCTATGTAATTGTACTGGGTTCTTTATTACTGGTTACTTAGTTAAAAATGGATTTATTTGTCTAATACCCTACTCCTAGTACAAGGGTAGAGTTTAGTTTGGGACCTGAGCTGGGGGGTAGATTTTAAACTCACCAAAACGGTTGATAACTGATTTCTAATAAAAAATATTTTTAAATTCTCACTGGTATTTAAAGTTTTGTATCAAACTAGCGACCCGCCCTCGCTTCGCTCCGGTTGTAGTAAGTCGATAGTAAAACAGTAATATTGCTTTGTAAATTTAATTTATTTTTTATGACTTATCGTGTCTTAGTCATCACACGATTGTTTACTTTTGTACTTACTCTTTTTATTATTGTAATCTTTTTTAACCGACTTCAAAAAAGGAGGAGGTTGCTCAATTGTTTAAAAATGACTATGATTTTCCCGCGGCGTTGCTTGCGGTGAGCTTGAAATGTCTTAGAGTTTCATAAATCTACTAAGAAGTGGGACTACATAAGCGTATTATGATACCAAAAAAAAAACAAATATTTTTTTTTGTTATAAAACAAAAAGCCTTGAAAAACGCAAAAAGTTACGTCTATTAAAATAATGTCTGCGACTCACAACACAATATTTTCAACCAAAGCCGACTTCTGTTTTTGAAGGCGGTTTTTTGTTTTATAAAACATTTATTTTCTTCTTCTCGCCGGGACCCCTGTTACCGGTTGATTTGTTTTGTTTAATGTTATATTTGTTATGTTAGCAAGATGAGCGGCAACAAGAAGGACCTTCTGCTGTTCTTCGACCGGCCCACAGAACCCTGCTTCATGCAGAAGGGCTCCGACAAGGCCGTGTTCGAGCTGCCGGACCACTACTACGTAAGTCAGCGCCATCTACCGCCGAGTAGCACTACTACGTTGAGATCAGGGTGACTGCGACATTATGAAACTGACGTTTCGTAAGGAGACGAAAAGGAATACTAGTATATTATTTAACCAACTGGAGCATATAATAATACTTTGATATTGTGAAAAAACATGATATAAGCTTTTTTTTAATCGAAACTCACGTAACACTGCCGGTCACTGCCAAAAAAAGTATTAGTGGCGCTATTTAGATACCTACCACCTTGTACCGTTTTAGAACCAGCCACATTAATGAAATAAACTTTTTGTTCCACGAAAAACAAATTTCCCTAAGTGAATCATAATCTCACCTAAGTATTATCAATTATTATCAGTTAAGAAAGTTATTCGTGTAATTACTAATATACCATGTAATTTTTACATTTGATACAATCAAAAAACATAAAATAAGCAATTTTCTTGATAAAACGTGTGGCTGGCCCGCGGTTGTTCGCAAGGATAGGGACCACTTCCTGGCGATAAGGGATAACAACTTAAAGTCCGGTAACGTCAAATTATTACCCGCAGTAAACTGGTCTATCCGCGGTTTGAATATTGGGAACGATCTTAAGTTAATATAGTGGTGCAATAGATAGAATAGCAGTTTTCAAATTATTGACGTACCAACCTAGCCCGTTTTACCTGCAGAGCTCATTAAACCAAATTGTCCCCTATAAAACCTGAAATTCGATAAAAATTGTAAATAGCGCAAAAATAAAAAACAAAAGTGATTTCTGATTAAATTACATTTGATTCATCTTCTAATTAAATATAAAAGGATGTCTATTTAAACACAGCGTCGCCACCATTTGACATAAGATATTGCCAATAAAAGGATTTAGCTGTATTGAAATTGAAGTTGAAATTATTTATTTCATTATTTTATTTGCTGTCTTTTACAGAGTTAACTTTTACTTTTTCTTTAAGAACGGACGTATATTTATTGCTTCCACGTTAACGAGAAAAGTTCAAAAACCCACTCCCGGAAACGAGAGAAAGCTCATTAAATAGTTTTGTTCTAATTAGTAGTTTCAATGTTATTCTTTTTAATGAAGGTAGTTCTGTATATGTTCCGAAGTTGGCCAAACTGCTTTGACGATAAAACATGCAAACACCGTCAATAGGTAGCTATTACTTTTTGTAATACTACTGTACTGTAAATGAAATTCGATGATTTGATACAATAATAATATGTCTAGTACCCATAGTAAAAGCCTAGACCGTGACTCTGTCGCCTGATAAATATAATAATAAAAAATAATAATAATAACAAGCGAAGTTCGATAAAATGATGCGAGAATGTAAATAAACCTTTTCAGCCGGACAAATACAAAACCGTAAGCAACCAGCTGGTGGACAAGTTCGGCAGCGACGCCGGACGCAGCATCCCGGTGCGGAACATCGCCCTCCCGGACCTGACGCTGCCGCAGCAGCTGGCTTACAACGAGCAGTTCTCGCTGTTCGTGCCGGCGCACCGCCAGCAGGCTGGGAAACTCATCGACATCTTCATGAGTAAGTAACTTTTTTTTTATGGCATAGAGAAGACAAACGAGCACACAGGCCACCTGATGGTAAGTGAAAACTGTGACCCATAGACATTCGCATTCACAAGACTGCAATGCAATCCTAAGACTGCAAATGCGTTGCCAACCTTGAGGACTACGATGGAATGCCTCTATGCTAGTCATTTCACCGGCTGTCTTATCCCCAAACCGGAACACAACAATGCGAACACTGCTGTTTGGCGATAGGTTAATGGATGGGAAATCGTTTAAACCAACCAAATCCCGAACTCCCTCCGGGTACCCTACATGACTAACCCCTTTCATTTGAGGAAGTAGTAACTTACATAATAATTCAGTAACATGCCCGGCGCACTCTGCACTTTAGGCTAGCTCTGGGGGTGATGAGGGTTGTGTGCAAATCATGCAATAGAAACGGAAGCACTAAGTAGGCATTCGACCATCCTAAAGTCTGTCATTTAAAAACCTCCTTCTGTACTTGTAATATTATTGTATTTTGTGTACTTGTAATATTTGATAGGTATTATTAGAATCAAGGCTAAACCTCTGGCATTCCACAGACATGCGTGACGTGACCGACCTGCAGTCCGTCTGCTCGTACTGCCAGCTCCGCATCAACCCCTACATGTTCAACTACTGCTTGTCCGTCGCGCTCCTGCACAGGTCAGTCACCTCAGCCAAAAATACTAACTGGAATTAAGTTAACCATTTAATATCAAAGTCTTCCTTTCCATCATCGTTCAATTGGGTGGAAGATTTAAGCTGTCAAAATTTCATTGCTTAAAAGTAGACGTTCCATTAGCTGTTCCTAGAAAAAATCGATTTTATTTGTTAACCTACAAACTCAGTTTATTGCTCTGTTTGGTAAGGACAAAGAATATTTTTTTTTTACGAAATTCTTTAATATCTCGCCCCTATTTCTTTCAGACCCGACACCAAAGGGCTGAACATCCCTACGTTTGTTGAGACGTTCCCTGACAAGTTCGTGGACCCGAAGGTGTTCCGCAAGGCCAGGGAGACCACCAACGTCGTGCCAGACGGCTCTAGGGTATGGATTAAAGACTGTACACGATAAAATCTGGCCATGCATGATCTGGTGTATCTTTGCGATGAATGCATATTTTCAAGCAGTTTTTTTTTTAATATGTTGTATAATTATAATACTATATAATTAAATAAAATCGTATCATAATGTATGGGTATGTGTTAGTTTTCGCCAAATATATTCTATCATACCTTTCATCTCTTGTACAGCGTTTTTTGACAATATTCACTCACTTCCTGCTTCTACGCCACAACTGTATTTATATTGTTACAAGCAGTTTTACCCACAATAGAATGTCGTCTTACGAAAAAAATACTTTTTGAAACTCATTTCTATTTGTAGTAGTCAGGAAGACTTTTTACTCCAAGCACTGAAAGTTGTTTTTGTATGGGAGGCATTTATTTGTCAAAAAGTCAAATTCGCCAAAGTTAAAAAACCTCAGAACTATCTAAATCTGAATATAATCAGGAAAGTTTTAACTATTGTGGTAAGATAATTTAATAAGGTATAATTTGGCTTGTATAATTAATAATAATAAAATGTTTTAAAACGGAGAATTTGGTAAGACTGTCAGAAGATCGTGTACAAAAAAATAAAGGTACTGTGGATTATATAAGGGTCTAAGATACAGACGCTCTTACATTTTATTATGATTGTATTTTTATTATGTAGTTTCATAACCACTGACTATTACAAAAAAGTGCTGCTTGAAAATTAGCATTCATTAAAAAAATACACCAGATCATGCATGGCCAGATTTTATCGTGTACAGTCTTTAGAAGACCTTAAAAAGCCTATCTAGGCCTATGGATACGTATTTTTGAAATCGAGTTTAGACCGCATGGTTTCAAATGCATTATTGATCACCGTAGAAGCAAAATGTACCATATTTTCTTTATTTGAGCCACTAAAGACTGTAATAAATTTAACTAGTAGACCCTCAAACATAAACATGAAAAAAGAACAGAATTTAATAGAAATAAATTTACATTTATGACCATTATCATCACTCGTCGATCTTTATTATTCCCTGTTGGGATATCAGGCTTTTAATACAGCTCATCATCTAAAATGACGCTGCCCTGCCTCACCAGGTTCCTGCTAAGTCATGACAAGGGACTCCAGCTGATGGTGCACAAAGCGTCGCCATGATGCTTTTAGGCGTCCTCGTTTGCGCTCACGCATTTCAGGTCAGGGCAAAAGTCATCAGATGATGACTGAACTATTTTTCCCAGATGCCGGTGACCATTCCTCAATCGTACACAGCGTCAGACGCGGAACCGGAGCAGCGCGTGGCGTACTTCCGTGAGGACATAGGCATCAACCTCCACCACTGGCATTGGCATCTGGTGTACCCGTTCGAGGCTTCGGACAGAAACATCGTCAACAAGGACCGCCGCGGGGAGCTGTTCTACTACATGCACCAGCAGATCATCGCTAGGTGAGGGTGTAAAGTTTCAGGTGGCATGGTACTTTCAAGGGTATGAAAAAATAAGTATTTTCCTCAGGGGCTTTGTGCGTTATTCTTCTTATATATTCATTAACCCATTGTAGCCCCTGATTACGTTATCATAAATTAACTTTTATTTCAGGTACAACACGGAGAGGTTCTGCAACAACCTGGGCCGCGTGGAGCGCTACCAGAACTTCCGCGACGCCATCAACGAGGGCTACTTCCCTAAACTCGACTCGCAGGTCGCGTCCCGCGCCTGGCCTCCCAGGTAATTCATCACAACCACCAGAGTGTTGTAAAGGCTAATAAATATAATAGACCCTATATCTTCCCTATTTTCTACTACAGAGTACTTGTAGCTCAGGGTAGTGCCGGTGATGAGAAATGCTATGTAATTCTCTAATGCCACGACTAATTTTGTCGATTACTTCATATCAGTTAAACATGATTAAACACGCAAGCACTTGACTTGTTATAGATAGCTTGTTAATTAATAGTCGTTAGCTAAAGTATGCTTTGTCATTATCTGTCAAATTGAAACATCACATTAGGTATCGATTTAGCAAAATTATATTTTAAGGGTACCTTAGGTACTTTAGCTGTGAGGAGGTATAGGAGGGTAAATGTGTTTTTAAATTACACCGTTATTTATTTGTATCCCATTAAACATAAAAAACACAAAAACCAACCAATACACAGCATATTGTTTGGGTTAGCGCCATGAATCGCCAAGTAGCTGCACTAACACAAACCTGTGGAGATTCAACAGATGGCGTACTAATCAAGTTATCTTGTCCAGGTTCGCTGGCACACGCATCCAAGACCTGGACCGACCGGTGGACCAGATCCGCGCCGACGTGTCGCAGCTCGAGACTTGGCGCGACCGGTTCATCGAGGCCATCGAGACTGGCTCCATCTTGCTGGTAAATTGATCGATTACATTAGTTACTTACATATAGGTACGTCATAAAGCTAAGAATCTTGGATTCGAACAGAGATCTTCACAACAAGTTTGGCTATGTGTAAATAAAAAGGGTCCGTTCATTTGACCAAAAGTTGGTTTGACAAAGGTATCATTTTACAATCTTTCATTTCGCAAAAACGTGTTCGTGCTTAAACCATTACATATGACATGGGTTACATGGGCTTATTAAATAAGTAGGTAGGTTAGTTTAGACTTTTGACTACATAAAATTAAAAAATAATGCAGCGGAAAGTATCTTTGCGAAATGAAAATCTGTAAAATGGTATAGTTTGCCAAATGATGATTCCAAACCCTGTCTTTTCAGACGTACGCAAGTAGAAAGTAGACAAAACACGTTTTAATTTCTAGCCGTCCGGCCGTACTTTGCCCCTGGACGAGGCGACCGGCATCGACACGCTCGGCAACCTGATGGAGTCCTCCATCATCAGCCGCAACCGCTCGCACTACGGTGACCTGCACAACATGGGGCACGTCTTCATCTCCTACTCTCACGACCCCGATCACCGGCATCTGGTTAGTATCCTTCCAAGCAAGAGGTATTTATCTTCCGGAAATTTATGTGGGCTGGTATAGGAAATGATATCAGTCCCAACTACAAATACGATTTATTATAATCTTGTTCAAACTACGTTCACATTGGGCTTTAATTAGCCTGGGCCTGTAGTTTTTGCAAACCGTCGGAGTACAACTCTGCCGTTCATTATCTAAATCAGGGATAATTGCAAAAGGCTATACCTAGTTAGGTTAACATTGCCTATCGTATTAATATGGAAATTGTCATAGGAGCCTTTTGCACTCAGCTATGTTTTTGTTGGAGGTCGGCTGACGGATGATTAAGTGAACAGGCATCGCTTGCTTGTCACCTAGAGATCAACATAAATAGGTACATGCAGCATGGGTAGACAAGATGGAGTGAAGACCGGGTTAAGGCTGCATGAATCCACTAAATGCTGTTTTGCGTTCTCTCGATCTTTTTAAAGAGCTATTTGTCCAGAAATGTTTTTCTGGTGATATGATTATGATTATGATGATTATATTCATGCGCAGGAGCAATTCGGTGTGATGGGTGACTCGGCGACGGCGATGCGCGACCCGGTGTTCTACCGCTGGCACGCCTACGTCGACGACATCTTCAACATGCACAAGGCCAAACTCACCCCCTACAGCCCCACACAGGTAATATTTTTTTCAAATCTTGAATAACAAACAGTTGACCGAAACTCTAAACATCTTTAAAGGTCAACCATTGAATTCTTCTTTTTTCAACTTGTGGAATTCGGTGCCAATAAGTCCCGGTAATATGCACGCTACAAGTCGACATGCTTGGCTTTTTAGGTCTTCGGAGCTTTTGACTTGCATCTGACACGTTTCTGCCACTCCTTACAAGTTCTATATGACCAGAAATATATCACGGACTAGATGATTCTAAATTCTCTTTTGTTTTCCAGCTGGACTTCCCATCCATCCGCGTTTCTTCCATCAGCATCGAGGGCGGCGGCCAGCCCAACACGTTCTCGACGCAGTGGGAGCAGAGCACGGTGCAGCTCTCGCGCGGTCTGGACTTCATGCCGCGCGGCAGCATGCTGGCCCGGTTTACGCATCTACAGCACAACGATTTCCAATACGTGTAAGTGCTATTTTCATCGTCAGTTCAAGTTCAATACAAATTTGGAAACAAGACTATATAATTATCCAGATCCATATACGTTAGTGACATGACTACCACCACGACGCAATCAATTAATTTAGATAAATTTTCTATGAACAATTGCTATATTCTGGTTAATGTACGTGCGTTCGTATTACAGAATGGTCATTTAACCCTTTTTTTTTTTTTTTTTTTTTTTTTTTTTTTTTTTTTTTTTTTTTTTGTCAGGGTGGAAAATCCTTTATGGATTCCCCTCACCATGGGAGTGGTGAGGGGATATGTGGGACTCACCCGCCACCCCCCCTCAGAATGAGAGGGGGCGGCAAAGCGCAACCCACTAAAAACCACCCTGGCGTACCCTCCTGCCGGATCGGAGACAACGTGTTACCTGCCTAAGCATCCCCACGTTGCCTCCCGGCTGCCCCAGCCACTGCCGGGGCTACCCGCGCCTAAGGAGAGAGGGGCCGAGCACGCCTGGTCCCTCTCCCAGACAACCCAGTGACTATACAACGGCGGGTGGGGGACTCCCATCCCCCGCCCGCAGCCACTAAGGGTTGAGGCGGGCGGCAAAACGCCGCCGCCTCACCCCCTGCCGTCTGCGCCGGAGCGGATGCGCGTGAGGGGAATCCTCGCGCTCACGCTCCGAGGCCTCCTTCTGCGAGATGACACATTCGCAGAAGGAGGCCACAGCCCTCCAGGACCTGTCGCTGCACAGCATTGCAGACACAACGCTGTGCAGGGAGAGGTCCCACTGCCCGATGGCCAGTGCCATGTCGGCGCGCTCCGAACTCCACCGGCTGCACACCGCGAGGGTGTGCTGAGCCGTGTCGTCCGGATCGCCGCACTCATGGCACTGCGGGCCGGGCTCCCTCCCGATTTTGTGCAGGTAATGACCGAAGCACCCATGTCCGGTCAATACCTGCACAAGCCGGTACGATGTCGCGCCGACCGCTCTCCCCAACCAGGTTTCAAACGACGGGAGGATCGCCCCTATGGTCCGAACACCATAGCGAGCGTCCCCCAGGTTGGTTTTCCACCTGTCCCGCAGTCGGCGCGCCATCATCCGGCGCGTCCCCTCAACCTCCTCAGGGTCCGGGCGCTCACCCCGCGCCCGGGCCCTGGACCTAATCATGTAGGTCTCTGCCTGCACCTCTGCGTCCAACTCCCAGGGCGGGGTGCAGGCGAGGAGGCAGGCCGCGGCGTGGGCCACCGTTATATAGGCCCTCACAATTCGGAGGGCCACCACCCGCTGAGGCCTCCGTAGCAGGGCCCGGTTCTTGGCGGACAACTTGTCCGCCCAGATGGGGGCCCCGTACAAAGCCATGCTCCTCGTGACACCAGCATATAGCCGGCGGCACAAGGAGCCCGGCCCACCCACGTTCGGCAGCAGTCTGCCCATCGCCGACGCGGCGCCCACAATACGGGGAGCTAATTGTATAAAATGCTCCCCAAACGACCAATGTCGGTCCAAGACAAGCCCCAAATACTTTATATGGGGCCTGATCCGGACCGACTCCCCCCCCAGGGTGAGCGCCGCGCCCGCCGGCAGCCTCCAACCCCGCCCCCCGAAGACAATCGCCTCAGTCTTCGGGAGGGCCACCTTTAGGCCGAGCCGACCGATCCGGTAAATCGTCAGCTCGGCCGCCGCTTCCGCCCGGCAAAGCACCTCCCTCATGTCACTCCCGCGCACGGCCACCATGGTGTCATCTGCATAGCAGATGGTGGCCGCCCGCGGGAGCAACTCCCCCCTGATGGCCCAATCGTACCCCAGGTTCCATAAGAGTGGACCGAGCACGGAACCTTGGGGTACACCACAGGCCATCGCCGTCGACCCCCGTCGACCGTCCGTCTGCTCATAGAGCACTACCCGTTCGGAAAGGTAGTGCTCCATGACACGCCGCAGGTAGGGAGGCACTCGGTGGTATATGAGTGCCTCCCTTATCACCCCATAGGGGAGGGTGCCAAACGCGTTGGCAATGTCCAACGACACCGCCACGACACCCTCCCCCCTGCTCGACGCGTACTCACAGAAGTCCCTGAGGGACTTCAGCGCGTCGAGCGTGGACCGCCCCTCCCTGAATCCGAACTGTCTGTTGGAGACGTTCGGGCCGGCGGTCTCTAGGTGCTGCTGGATTCTGGAGGCCAGGATTCTCTCGAACATCTTCCCGGCCTCATCCAGCAGCACTATGGGGCGATATGCAGACGGACTGTCTGGGGGTCGACCCTCCTTCCGGAGGAGGCAAAGCCTCCCCTCCTTCCATACCCTCGGGAACCGACCCTCCCTCAGGCAGTCATCCATCAGCTGCCTGAGTCGGTCCCCGAGGTGCTTTAGAGCGATGGGGAGCACACGGCCCGGTACTCCGTCGGGCCCCGGGGCTTTCTTGCAGCCCCGGAGCCTGTCCACCGCTCTCTCGAACTCGTCATCGCTTACCGGTGCGATGGCGAGTTCGAGTGGGTCCTCCGAGTCCCCCGGTGGCTCGGTCATCAGCGGGGGAGTTATCGAGGGGGCTTCGGGGAAAAGCCCCTCGATGACCCTTCTTAGGAGGGGGGGCTCCAGGGAGTCCATGGGGGGGGCAGTGCGCATCTTGTTGCGCACCACCCTGTACGGCCGCCCCCACGGATCCCGGTCCAATGAGGCCAAGAACGACGCGTATGCGTCATCCTTGGCCCTGGAAATTGCCAGGACAAGGGCCCCCTTGGCTTCTTTGAGGGCCCTGTGAAGCCCCTCCTCCTCCTCTTCTGTGTGCCGCCTACGCCGGCAGTGCTGCCAGGCGTGGCGGGCACCGTCACAGGTGGTCCGCAGGGCTGCAATTTCTGCGGACCACCAATACACCCTCTTCCGGGCGAACAGCCTTTTCGCCCGGGGCATGGACGCTCCGCACACCGCCTGCAGCGATGTGCGGAACTGGCGCGCCCTCTCCTCCACTCCTACGGCGGCGGGTGGGGCAGCACACCATGCCTCCACCATCGCCGCCTCGTCCGCCTTGGCCCTGTCTAAAAGGGACAGGGACCACTTGGGGAACTCCTCCCCTCCCCCCCTACGCCCCCCCTGCGGGATGGGTGGCAGTTGGCCTGCTCCTGTGGAGACCCTCACTCTGATATATAGATGGTCAGAGAGGGTCTCCACATCTTCCAGGACGCGCCAATCTGTGAGGCGTGCGGCAATGGCAGGGGTCGCAAATGTGACGTCCACGATGGACCCCCCTTGCCGCCGCACGCATGTATTGGCGCTGCCCCGGTTGACCACTTCCAGGCCTGTTGCCGCAACCCAATCCCGCAACTCTGCCCCGCGCACGTCCGTTACGGGGGATCCCCAAGCCGCACTTTTTGCGTTGAGGTCCCCCAGGACGATAATTTGGCGCGGGGCCGCCCTTCTCGTAACCCCCCCCAACACAACGAGGAAAGCCTCGAAAGCGGCCAGCGGCCTATTGGGGGAGAAGTACACCGCAACGAGTACGGTGTCGTTCCCCCATCTGGCCGCCACAAACCCCGGGCCGCTTTCGAGCTTCGTCAGGGGGGGACTACTTCCCACCGCCGGCACTACCACGGCAACCCCCTCGTCCGTCGACCCCGCCCAATTGGGCAAGGAAGGGACGAGGTAGGGTTCCGCCAATACTGCAACGTCAATCGACCACTCCGCCATAGACTGCATGAGCAAGTCCTGTGCTCTGGCGGAGTGGTTGACGTTGGCCTGCAGGAGCTCCAAATGGTGTGCTGACATTTAGAGCTCCATGCAGGTCTCTTCGGGGGCCCGGGCGGCGGCGGTCGCTGCGGGGGTATCTACTTCCGGGGTGGGGCGGAGGCGCTGAGGCCTCGTGTCCCGCGGCCTGGTATGGGGGGGAAAACATTTCCTACCCCCCAGGAAGTGATTGGCCGGGAGTTTAGCCTGGTGGCATACTGCGCACCACGCCGCCTCCCAGCACTCCTTCATCTTGTGCCCCTCCTTACTGCACCGGAAGCAGAGATTGCTCCGGTCGCTTTTGGAGGGGCACAGGTCCCGCGAGTGGCCGACACCGTAACAGCGGAAGCACCGCATCGGTGTCGGCCCAACCGCCGTGACCCTGGCGGAGGCCCAGCCCACCAGGATCCGACCCGCCTTCTGTAGGGCCACCGCGGCCTGGACGGGGCACTGGATCAGCACCGATCCAGTGCCATCGTAGAGGGTCCGCACGGCCCCCACCCTGACCTGCTCCGGTGAGCAGGCCCCCGCTGCGGAGACGGCCAGCGCCACCGTCTCCTTAGTGGCGGACTCGTCAAGGCCGGCAATCTGGATGCCGGCCATTTTGACGGGGCGACTCACATCCGCCACGTCGCCCACTATCCCCTGCAGCTTCGCTGCAAGGGTGTCCGCCACTTTACTCCCGTCCTCCCCAGGGACCTCGATGACCCTGGACCCCGTCATCGAGGTCCTGACCCGTACGTGTTGCAGGCCCACCTCGCTAAGGCTAAGGCCATTAATGGCCCTAGCCATGGTGGCCTGCAACGTGGTGGTGGCCCCCTTCTTTAAGGTGACCACCACCGCCGCCGTCTTGGGGACGGCCAGCTTGACGGGCCTGGGCCCGTGCGCTACCTTCCCGGCCTTCTTGGTCGGGGGAGGGGGGGAGGCCTTGGCCTTGCCCTTCCCCTTCTTCCTCACCACCTCCGACCACGACATCTGCGCGGGCGGAGGTGGCATACGGCCCGAGGGGCCGGGTTCTCCCTCCGAAGGCCGAATGGCTCTCGGGGCCGGGGCAGCCTTAGCGGGTTTGGCGGCCGATCTCCTAGGGGCCGGAACAGGGGCGGGGGCTGGCGCCTTTGCAACCTTGGCCGCCTTAGCCTTCGGCCGTCCGTCTCCCAACCTGGCCCTGGCAACTGGCTCCAGGTCTGCAACCGGGGCCGGGGAAGGCCTAACAACCTGTGGCTGTGAGGGGCCAGCCACAGGCTTGGCGGCCCTCTTTTCGTGCGCCAGGGGGGGGCGGAGGACGGGTTCCGGCGGGAGGCGCCTGCTGACCTCCTCAATCCGGTCACTCACCATTCGACCGAGGCTAAGGAAGAGGTCACGTTTCATGACCTCTATCGCCTCGGTCAATTCGGCGGTGCCGAACTGAAGGGCAGCAGCAACAGGGGCGGGCGCGGCCGGGACCTCCCTCTCACTGAAGGCCGTTCGAAGGGCCTTCAGCTCGGCCGAGTTTAGGGCGAGTTGCTCCCGCATCCTCTTGTTATCCGCCTTAAGGATGCGGATCTCCTCGCCCTCGGACTTGGCCGCCTCGACCTCGTCCATACTGCCTAAAATTCTGCGGCAGGCCCGGTTCATACGCCCCCACACATCCCCCTTAAGGTTCCCGGATAACCGGGCCGCCTCTAAAATCTCCCGTGCAGCCTGCCGGGTGGCGTCTATAGGGTCAACCTCAAGTTGACCCTCCAGACCGCCACGACTCACAGACAGCACGGGGGAACGTGAAGCCGAGCGGGACCGCTCAGGTACGACCCTCCTCCCCCTTTTATCCCCCTTCGACCGGAGCTCGGGATAATCCCTCCGGTATTCGGTCGTGGGGTCCACCAACTCTTCGACCTGGGGCACGAACTCGGGCTCCAAAAGGTACTGCCGAGCCCTGATTCTGGCCGCAGCCAGCCCCGAATAAGCCCCCTTGGGCTTCCCCCTTACGGCCGAGTTTATCTTCGGCCCTAGCGGAGGACGAGGATCATCCTCCTCGTCCTCGTGGACCCTCTTAGTCGCCAGCGGGGCATCGAGGTCGACGTCGATGATGTCGTCTTCGGAGTCTAATCCCGACATCTCGTCCCCCCCCGGCGAAAACGCCCAGTCTTTGTGCCTGACACTTATTATAGGCACCCGCGTCCCTTCCTCTTCAGTGTGGCCCTGAGAAGAGCCGTTTTGAGTTTGGTCCTGAAAAGGACCTTTTTTGTTGTTTTTTTTTTGTTCTTCCATACTTATTCCCACGAGTGGGGCCGATATAAGAGGTACGCCCCCGGGTGACGCCCATTCCGGGGGTAAGGCCACAGTGTAAAGAGTAACTAACAGTGGGCCGACGCCTTTGATGTTTGCGTAAATGCCGACGCCGGACAAGGCCACAGTAATTACCTAGGGTTGTCACAAACTACACAACTGCCCAAAAAAAGAGGGTAATGGTTTTAGGTTTAAAGTATGTATGTACATTTCTTTGTTCCGCCATAAATAACTTAGTTATGATTTTAGATTCAAACACCCATACAATTTTGTTTAAAGAAATTATGTTCACCATCTTGGATTTCAATATGGATGTCATTTTCGTAATCGGCACCCCGAGAAACCTCGAAAATGACACCCATATCATTATATTAAAAAAAAAGGTACGTCCGCCATCTTGGATTCCAAAAATAATGTCATTTTCGTAATCGGCACCCCGAGGAACCTCGAAGATGACACCCATATCGATTTTTAAGAAAAAATAACGTCCGCCATCTTTGATTTCAACATGGATATCTTTTTCGTAATCAGCACCCCCATTATTATTTATAAAAGTCATGTCCGCCATTTTAAATTTGAAAATGGATGTAATTTTTTTGTTTGAGAAAAGTTTAAATTTTTGCTGGCAGGCGGCAGGCGTCACGCTTTTACATCCGCCATGTTGTTTACGTTGGCATGACATGACAAAAATGTTGTAAATTAAGCACTATAAAATAATATATTTACCTTTCTTCTGAGTGTGGAAATTGATAATATCGCAGATCTTTATTTGTGCGAGATGATGAATTGCATTCTCGCACAGCACATGTCGTATGCACCATTTTTTATTCTAAACACATCAAAATACAACACACGACACGCAGTAGCCCTGAAAGATATGTCCCGAGCTACTAACAATGGCGACGTATGCAGCTCGGGCTCGCCCTACCCGCCCCTCGCCCCTCACACCCCGCACGATTGCCCTGTCTAGACGGCTTCGTCGAACGACTGTATTGGTTTATAGACTGTGGTAAGGCTATGTACAGCAGAGGTCGCCTGGTATCTGCTGGTTTTAACGACTTGGCTGTCGGGTTTTAAAGAGTTTTCCTTCTCGCGGGCCGGCCAATTAAGGCAAGCCCTCCGTTCTGGTGTCTCTCAACTACCCCATAACGCCGCCAGATGGGGATCGTTGAAGAGAGACACCAGGTACGGGATGCTAGAGGAGTCGACGTGCCTCCTCTAGTTTTGGGCGGTTAGTGCTCGACGGCATTGTAAGTGCACGCCGAGCCCGCCCAGGAAATGGGAAGGGATAGGTAGTGGGAAGGAAACTGAGGATTGGGAAGGTGGGAATGGGAAGGAAGGTGCTGCTCTTAGTCTGGACCCTCACCCCGAGACTTTCCGGTATGGGTAGCCCTGTCCGGTATAGCGTCGGGGATCACTGAGCCACGCAAGCCCCCCCACCACGGCAAGGTGGCAGCACATTCGGGGGGGGTCATTTAACCCTAAGCGAAGCGAGGGCAAGTCGCTAGTTGATTATATTTTGGCAAGAAAAATTCACTGTGTTTTTTTTGTAACTTGTGGGCCTGACTTTGTCTTCCTCCGACTAGCCTCTTGGAAAGCAAAACCAAACTACGTGAAACTAGATTTGCGGCTGTGTTGTTTTTTGTTACAACTTCGCTATTCAATCTAACCTAGGTACCTAAGTTTAGAGTAACCTAACCTATCTGTTAATGGCCATCCCTTCATCTCCAGGATCGAGGTGAACAACACCAGTGGGCAGTCGGTGATGGGCACGGTGCGCATCTTCATCGCACCGACGGCCAACGAGCGCGGGCAGGCCTTCTCCTTCGAGGAGCAGCGCCGTCTCATGATCGAGCTTGACAAGTTCTCCCAAGCACGTAAGTCATCATTCAATGATTTCTGTAAACAACAACCCACGAACCTCTGAGTATAAGATTCTCTCATGTCATACGCATCCAGCCGATTGCTGTGGCTTTCACTATCTTTGTTCCATGTTTGGTAATTTGTGCTGAAAATACAACAAGATTTTCATTGAAAAGACAGAAAAAGTGAAAAAGATACCAGTTGACGCAGTATTAAAATGGAACCGAAAGTTTCCAACTTTACTTTCCATCCCCTGTTTAGTAGAACTCTTCCAGAAAACAATATGGTCTGACCAACTTGTATCATTTGTCAGTGCGTCCCGGCAACAACACCATCAAGCGCCGCAGCCAGGATTCGTCGGTGACGATCCCCTACGAGCGCACCTTCCGCAACCAGGAGGACCGGCCCGGCGACGCTGGCTCCGACCAGGCGGCTGAGTTCGACTTCTGCGGCTGCGGCTGGCCGCACCACATGCTGCTGCCCAAGGGAACCGCCAAGGGCTACCCGATGATGCTGTTCGTGATGGTTTCCAACTGGAATGACGATAGGGTGAGTCGTTGAAATGATTCTTCTTCTGTCAATCTCTTCCATCAACCATACGTTTCTGATTTAGAGGTTTTTGCGATATCTTACATGCAGAAGAGGAATTTCAAGATTGTCAAAGGGAAAAATTAGGAACAATTACAAAGTCTAAAAATTACTTTTAAAACCACCCCTATCATACATACATACATTAAATTACGCCTGTTTCTCAGAGGGGTAGGCAGAGACCACTTCTTTCCATTTGCTAGGATCTTGACATATTTCTTTCGCTTCTTCCACATTCATACATCGAGTCATGCACGTACGTCGGTTTCGGGTACTTAAGATTCGGCCCTTTTCCAGTATTTCTCCGATTTGACTCGAAAAAGTACGCCTAGAGCGGCCCCTTCTGACCCATCCACTCACTTTCAATCAGTATATCTCTTTCGTCAATCTTCTTTCATCCATCCTTTCCAAATGACCGAACCATCGAAGCATACCCTTTCCAATCTTAGTAACTACATCTTCTTTTATATCAACAAAAATCGAAATTATTTCTCTAGTGACACATTTTAACTAACCAAAATGTATTCACAGGTTGAGCAAGACCTCGTGGGGTCCTGCAACGACGCCGCTTCGTACTGCGGCATCCGCGACCGCAAGTACCCCGACAAGAAGTCCATGGGCTACCCGTTCGACCGGCCCAACCCTGCGCGGGCGCTGAACGACTTCCTGCGCCCCAACATGGCGGTGCGGGAGTGTCGCATCAACTTCACCGACGCTACGCGCATGAGGGGCCAGCAGTAATTAAGGATGAAGGAAAATTTTGAAATTTGTCTCTTAAACAGCTTGGCGTAGTTTGATTCTCTGTTAAGGTTAATAAACTTCCACCCACAGAATCTGTTCGCAAATTCCTTGAAGATCACAGGAGTTTTAGCTGCACACGATATTAACTTATAAACCAATCGCCATATTGCTCAGAAATTCTAATTAGGTAACGAACTACGTGATTTTTGTATCGCGTGTCCCATTGTACTAGACATTTTGGATGATTAGAACAGCCAAGATTAGAACAGATTATCATCTCTGGGTTTACGCCTAACGGAGTCAAACTTTGTCATAATCTATAATTTTTCGAACATTCGCCATGACAAATTGTTACTTACCCATAATCACCATCTTAATGTGGTACGACTTAAGGCTTTTCTTTACGGACAATGATTAAAATAATTTGTTATAAGTGCCTAGTTAATAATAATAATAATAATAATTTATTTTTATTTCGAATGTCATGGATTCATATTTGTTAGTAAGTACACAAATTCTTATAAATCTAAATTGATAATTTTTAATTTTTTTCATTAATGCAAAATTGAGAACTCTTTATCATATTATTCATTTACTTTCATTTTCATTTTTTTTTCAATTTTTGGCTTTTTCTCCTGAAGGGACATTTGTTGATAACTTTTCATTTTTTTCATTAATGTTAATTGAGAACTCTTTATCATATTATTCATTTTATTCATTTACTTTCATTTTCATTTTTTTTTCAATTTTTGTCTTTTTCCTCTTAAGGGACATCTGATTGTGTAAAAGCTTTGTAATCAAAACAAACTGTGTTATGTTATGTAAGTGCATGTTAGATAAGTTTTAGTTTAAGCAAACGGGTTTAGCTATAGTAATTGTACATACTGTAAATACGTAGTTACGACGACAAGACTGAATAAATTAGCCTCTTACCAAACGATTACTTTTATTTGATATACCTGTCCCATCTTCATCGACAGTCTTTAAATTTGAAGACCTACTTTTAGTTAGTCTAGTCCAAAATGGTGACCACTTTAGACGCTTTGACTTTAGACCTTAGAAAGACCGATGCGTTAAAGATATAAAAATGGCAATGGCATTTTACTTTCATGCTATGATTTTGGTTACGTATCAGAACACCTAAAATTAATAAGCCTAATGTACAGTCACGAGATTTAATTTGGTACCCACCTTAGGTCCAAAGTCAATCTGACATTCTACAACAATAAGGTTGAGTTTCCTAAAAGTTACAAATGGCATGACATCTTTAATGACACTGACGACCTGAACAATATTTTTCTTGAAATGGGTCCCAAATTAACGCTCGTGACCGTATCATAATCCCTAACGGTTCATAATACCTAATGGTCTTTTTTATTAAAACCGTACATTTTTCAGGATTGTTATAAAACTAACCTAACCTAACCTACTGAGTTTAAAACAATGGCTTTTTAAAAAATCCTGAAAAGTTTTCGGTTTCTGTAAAAAAGACCATTAGGTATTATGAACTTTAGGCTTATACATTAGGCTTATTCATTTTAGGCGTTCTGATACGTAACCATGATTTTAACCTATTAAGGTAAAAATCATAGCCATGGTAAGAAAAGGTTCGTCACTTTTGGACCTTAGAGAGTTGAAATAGTCTTTTATTAAAAAATAATAATTGTGGAGTTGGCATTACACCCCCTCCTACTTTTTTCCTACCCAACCTCAACTTGACCTCACCGCGGTGCGAGTGAAACTATCTCATTATGAGTAGTTAATTGTTAATTGTATACAACCGGTTATTAATTGATATGAACTACCTAATCCGGCGATTACCAATACAGTTTAAAGGCGGATACTTATGATTAATGACCGCTGATTGGATTTATTGTGCTGCAGATTACAGGAGTGATATCAATTAGGTACAATTCTGCTTTTATACTTATGTTACTAGCTATTTCATCAGTATAGTTTTTAGTTATAGTTTCTTCATCAAGTACTGCACGCGAGTGAGTGAGGTGACACGATAGACGGTAGCGATCCAGATGGGCTCTGCATAGGGTTCTAACTAATACTTACTTGCAATTTTTCGGTGAATTGTTTTTTTAATTGCACTGCCTCTTCTGTATTTGGATTGTAAACGAGCGGAATAACCAGTTAAATAAAACAAATTATAATTTCAAAAAAAATACATTTTATTACTTTTTATAAATAATAGCTTTAAACATAAATAAATTCATAAATAAATAACTTAAGATGTTCTGTACAAAAAGTCATATGGCTCGAAAAACCGTAAGAAACCCAAATAATTCTTAGAAAATATTGAATTCCATGTGCGCGAGAGAGGTGGTGCTTTTTAGATTTTTCTACTCAATAGGCAGAACACCTTCTGTCACTTTCTTATTTGCCAAAGCAGAAAATGGCAACACGTGACTTAAGGTGACATGCAATTTAATGAAGGCTAGTGGAACTAGGCAATTAATTATGTTCATGCTAAGTAATTCTGACATCGTAAAACAATTTGTTCGTTGCCGGTTTCATGTATTTACTTGCACCGAGTGAATACCTATTTTAAACCGACCAAATCACTCTTTGATACCTTCTCGGGATACCTCCTGAGCACCTGAGTTAGGTAAGCAGTCAGGGGTTGTCGGAAACCATAGGCCTTAGCAGTTCGCCGGTCAAACCCTATGCCTTGGCGACCCACCAAGTAGGGGCTGTACTGTTTCGCACCATCATACTGCAGGCCTGGGTAGTAGTACTGGTACTGGTTATAGCCTGAGTAGCCTGAGGCTGCGCAGGCTGTGACTAGGAGAAGAACCTGAAACCACAGATTTTTTCTCCTTTAACTAACTGTTAATAGTGTAGCAATCTATCGATTATTGAACGGATGTAACCAACCACACCACCAGAGTAAACCAACCTTTCATATCACTTTTAAACATATTATGTGAAAAATGTTCATCTGTAAGAGTGACGGGGGCTTAAATTTGTTTATTCATCGATCTTTTATTTTCGTGTACATTCCTTGCAACGTTCCTATGAGTCTTTTTTTGTTTTAACTTCAGGTCATTCATTTATAGTTTTGATATGAAATACATTTCCCTTACTGCCTAATATAAATTATGAAAGTGTTAATATAACAATAATCTCACCAATGAATGTGGAAGAAGCGAAATAAATTTGTCAAGATCGTAGCAAGTGGAAAGAAGTGGTCTCTGCCTACCCCTCTGGGAAACAGGCGTGATTAAATGTATGTATGTAATCTCACCAAAAGTAATTTCATGATGAATGCTGCGCGTGCGCGGTTATAGACGTAATCCTGGTCGCGGCACCAAAATAACTGTGCTAGTTTTTGCAGTGAGAAATCCTAATAATTACTAGTAACGTGTTAAATATTGCGTGTTTATGTAAATCTCGACGTTACATGATTGCGATTACAACTAGCTTGAAATTTTCAGTTTGGTACCGTGGCTTAAAAAAAAATGGATATCTTTGTCCTGTAAATAGGCCCTACACACTAATACACATGATCACTTTCACAAGTTTGAGTCGACTTTAAGGATTCGTACCCAAAGGGTTCCAACGGGACCCTATCACTAAGCGCCCACCGTCCGTCTGTCTGTCAGCGAACTGTATCTTATAGGTATGCAGCTGAAATTTTGACACATCAGTGCGTATTTCAATTATCACAATAACAAAACATAACAACAATTATTACCCATGCGTGATCCTTTTGGCGTTTTTTGCTAGATCCTTACAATCGTGGTATCTCTGGAGCTGTAATAGGTAGAAGAATTAAGTAATACTATGAGTGTCGGCGTTATAACAACCAATACATAAATTAAATTGAATTCCTAATAGGGACGCCCATTAATGGCACGGAACCCTTCGTGGAGGAGTCCGACTCGAACTTGGCCGGGTTTTTTCAACAACTCTTGTACAATGATATAACTTAATCCCTCGTACGTCACAGGTGAAAAAATGCCAGAACTTGGCATGTCACTTCGAATTATGATAAAGTCCAGAAAAAGTACAATAAGGTACCCAAATTTTGAGCATAAGTAGATCTGTCTTGTCACAGATCTATGCTCAAAATTTGGGTATACGAGGGGTTAAGCTTAGAGTGATACATAAACCTAAAACGAATGTAACTGATTATTATAAGGAGGATTATAAAAAATAATGAATAACCATCATCATTCAAAAGGAAGGAAGGAAAGGATTTCATTCATTTGGAATGGATGGATGAAAGACGATTGACGAAAGAGATATACAGATCGAAAGTGAGTGGACGGGTCGGAAGGGGCCGTCCTAGGCGTACTTTTTCGAGTCAAATCGGAGAATTACTGGAAAGGGGCCGAATCTTAAGTACCCGAAACCGACGTGCGTGCATGACTCGATGTATGAATGTGGAAGAAGCGAAAGAAATTTGTCAAGATCGTAGCAAGTGGAAAAAAGTGGTCTCGGCCTACCTCTGGGAAACAGGCGTGATTTAATGTATGTACATATGTATGTAATGAATAATAATGTGCGTACCTAATAAGAACGTACCAACTTGCCAAAGAATTATATGGGTTCTTGTTCTTACTAGTTTTTGCTCCCGATTCAATTCACGCAGAAGTTATATATCGCTTTTCTGGTATCCCCTAAAGGATTTTTCAAATTTACTGGCGTAAAACTGCGTAATATTCACATATTTGTTGAGGCTTTTTAACGGCAAAGATGGAGAAAGCAAACAAACACCTTACTGTTTTTAAAATCATAAAGTAAAGGATGAGAATAATGGGGAAAAATACAAAAGCCAGTTAAATAAAAGAAAATAATCATAATTTATTAAAAATAAAGGCCTTAAATAATTCACATGAAGGGTAGAGTCAGTACCTTGTTAAAAAACAAGTAAAAACATTTGCTGCAAATAAAACATAAGTTAATACTTCTAGTGAGCTGCGGCAGTCAAATTCACTTACTTAACTATCAATATTAATATCAACTTTAAAAAATACAGAATTGGTAATATTTTTAAAATATTACTATGGAAGAAGGCACAGTAAATGTCTTAATAATTTATTTATTCATGTACACTATGTTAAAGTTATAACTCAGATACTTAGAGGCATTATTAGAAATATGGGCATATTCAAAAATATGTTTTTCTCATGAATATTCCTTAGCTAACTATCCAACCTCACACAATTACAGAGTAAAAACAATTAAAATTACATGGGATCAAAAATGGGAGAGCAAAAAAAATATTTTCTCTACATGAAAATGTTGAGTTTTATGATAAGAAAATATTGTTTTTTGTACATACCACGATATCACCAAATACTCAAACTACATTTTCAACCATAAAATCTTGGTAGTCCTGATTAAAACCTAATTCCACCATCCGCTGTTGCCTCTCCATCATCAGAAGGTCCTACCCAGCGGCCGGCATGGGCTGCAGAGTGCTGGGCTGCGCCTGCAGGTTCTGCAGCTGCATTAGGTTCTGGACGTTGCGCAACAGCTGCAAGCTCTGGAGGTTCTGTTGCATGTTCCCTATCTGAAAAACAATTATTCGGAGAAAACCTAGTGGTCTGGGGGTTTGATCTCTTGTGCGAGCAAATTATCTTTGTTTCTTGCAAATTTCTGAGTCTTGGATGCTTGCGATGTATTTAAGTATTTATCTATCTACACAAGGATAAGGTGCTAAGAAACTTCTCATATGATTTTCCTGTTAAATACATACAAATAAATTAAAATGTTAATTAATCAAATATCAAAAGAATCACTACGTGAATTTGAAGATGAAACAAATCTGCTCAGGAAATAACATTACAGTGCCATTTTCAAGTGTGTATTTGTATTGTATTAGTTAGAAAGTACGGTAACGAGCGTTAGTTTGGGAACTATTTCAAGAAAAATATGCTTGAAGTCGTCAATGTCGTTAGAGATGTCTAGTTATTTGTAACTTTTAGGAAACTCAACTTTATTGTTGTAGAATGTCAGATTGACTTTGGACCTAAGGTGGGTACCAAATTAAATCGCGTGACTGTACCTGTGCAGGAGTGAGTCCCCCGGGGCCGGCGAGTTGTCTGATCATCTGCGCGAGCTGCACCAGGCGCCGCGAGGGGCGGCGCCGGCGCAGCGGGAAGTCGTCGAAGTAGTCGTCGTCGTCGAACCAGTCCAGGATGAACCGCTTACGCCGCGCGGGCGGGGTGGTCAGCGGCTGGAGCGCTTGGTCCTCGGAGGGCTGGATGGATGCTGCCTGCATCAATGTTACCATGAGGAGGAGACACTGCAATACAAATGAAAGTTGTGGAAACAGTTTATTGCAGTCATCTTAATTATATCAGCAGGAGGACGTCCATTGCTGGCAGGTCTCTCGAATGTTCTCTACCTTGTTTCAGTGAGATCTACATATTATCGCTAAGGTTGACATTTGTCACTGTCGTAATATTGCAAGGGACACTCGAACTTTTTGTATCATGATGTGAAAATGATTTTCAACTGTAGACCACATTTTTGACTGTACGTGGTCGCCACTCTAAAACTTTTGCCCCCTATGAGCAATCTGTTTAAATAGTTATGTTTATAGCCCAGGACTTCTATTATACTCGGTAAAACCATATTGATTTTCACTTGTTATCGTATTGTTAACGTTACGATAGCTCTTATTATAGTAGTTTTTGAAGAAGGTTCAAATTGTCAACGCATTTGAGATAGCACGTGTTTGCTGAAATTGAACACAAACAAAATACCTGCCCCCTATTTCACCATCTTAACAATGACACGTGACAGGTGACAATTCGGCATACATTGCAAAGTTAATATGCAGATACATCGCTGGGTTTCATATAAATTGCGCCATGTACACTGAAATGTCACCTGTCATTGTCACGACAAAGAAATAGCGGGCTGGCTGTAGCTTTTAATTTCAAAAAGAACTATATCGAATTCATTGACATAACAATTTTGAGGGGAGTTTGTCCGGATCGTAGTAAATGGAAGGGAAAGAGGCGTGATTGTACGTATGTAATGTATACAATTTGAAACTTCTTCTTTAAGCCGTAAAGTTGCTATTCACATGAAATCTTTTGTTTTTTATTCGTTCTATTTTGAACTGCTTATCTGCGGTCAAATTTCACAAAAGATAGCAATGCCATTCATTGGAAGATAAGGTCTCAAGTGCATTCCGGCATTTAAAAAAAACCAACCTTGACAGTAATGGCTGCCGAGTTAACAATACCATGTCAATGGCAATAAAGTTTTACCCATTAGAACAGAGTTTCGCGGGCTATTATGGCTGCGTCAATATCGCGTGTCAAATGTTTATAAAGCATCCGTCACTCTTGTACTTATTTTCGTGTTAGATAGATAGATAAACATCTTTATTCTTCACAAACATGCACATGGCTATTAAAGCTAAGTATAAATTACAAAAAAATGCAATTAGAAGGTGACGGATGCCTTATCCTAACTTTGTCACGTGGCTGCGTCTATATCGCGTGTCAACTGTGGATAAAGCATCCGTCACTTTTTTACACGTGTACTTATTTACGTGTCAGAAGGTGACGGATGCCTTATCCAAAATTTATCACGCGTTAAACGCAGCCATATTAGGCCCCCTGGACAATTTAGTAATAGAATCACGATAAATAGATTAAATGAATTAATGTTTCAAATAATCAAAGAATTACTTACAAGTATAGCGATCTTCATCGTGAACAGCTGTGGAGTAATTAGCGTACTGACGGACCGACATACAGAACTGTAATAAAAAGGTTATCTACGTTTTTTAGCCGCCGGGAAAGAACGAATTTCCGTACTATAAGTACCATACCTACTTCCTTACTGCAAGTAGTCCTATCAATGATCTATTCGACGAACTAATTATGGTATAGAAGTTTGTTTGTTGGTTTCGTTCAATGATCAGCCACCCGTTGCTTATCACACTGTAGTTTAGTTATACCATAACTGCAATATTAAATACATCTTCTTAGATACATTAAAACACATGGCTGAGGGAGGCAACGGCTGAGATACGCGTCATACCGTGAACAAGTGCTGTTTGTGGGGTCCGGTCTGTTCACGTCTGCAAGGATTTGTTGTTCAGTTAATTATTCTAGTATCGCTTTTGATGTAGGACCTCGTCTTGTTGTTCTCTTAGTCATTATTTTTAGTTAGACTTGACATTTGTAATGAGTACTGATCTAATGATTTAATTCTTGCTAGTTTTGATTTTAATTATTAACTTTCTTTTTAATGGAGTTTCTTGCGGCGCTGCTCCGCAATGATGGTCTTGTCGTCGCCGTCGTGAAAAAAAAGCCCTCATGTGGCCAATTAATACCAAACTAGTTATTTATGCAACTGTATCATAATAAGGGCCATTGAGACACGAGTGCGAGTTTATGACATGAGGCGAAGCCGAATGTCATAATAGAACCAAACCATTACCAACAAACCATAAACCAAAACCATTGAACCAAAACATACATACGAGTTAAAAGTAAAATCCCTCAAATCTAGCTCCTTATTACATGTGTTACGTAAGTATCGATTCCACGAATTGCATGCAGTGATGCAGCGAAGCGCGAACGCATCCGTACGCTCATTAAACTAGTAACTATTGTTGCCTTGGATATTGATTTATGAGATGCATCGGTAGGCGTATAGGCGGGGTTGCTGATTTAGAATAGAACAGAAGTAATTTACTCAACGCATACACACATACGACAAAACATAGAATGATTAAAAACAAAAAAGATTTGACACGGCGTTGAAACGGGCCCTTCTCAGCTTTCTGTACTAACTAACTGTTAAGTACAATAAAGTAAACTTGTTTTTAACACTTCAGCCGGTGTATAAACATGTTGATATCGCAAAAAGTACTTAAACGTGACCATGACGGAGTATTGATGAAAAAAAAGATAAAAGATGTTTATTCAGTACCTACGGCACTTTTACACGTCAATAGTGATACGTTCACGTTTTTTTAAAGAAAACTATGGTCCTAAGCTAAGATTGACGAAGCTCGGTTCAGCCGTTTAAGAAATATCAGCTCTGAAAGCAGATCAGGATCGCCAGTAGATCAAAGATATTTATAAATATATTTTGTTACGAAGTGAAGAGTAACAAACTACTTAACAAATGAGTGTGACATTAAAAGTGTCCCGACTGACTAGCTCAACAATACAATAACGATAAACGTGTTAAGATTGAAGCATTTGAAACCTTTTTTTTTGATGAGTCACAAACATTTACCAAAACCGGCTGGATAATTCCTCTTAATTATTTTTTGATAGGTTTGTCACTTAAACCATTGCGCTCGCGCAGTTTGAAACATGGCGACTCCTGCGCGGGTGGTGAGTCCGATATCATTAAAAAAATATTCGTTTGTGATAATTTGATAAATCATTTCAGTCCTAAAGTTACAGTGTAGGTTGTGCGCAAGTTTTGAGGTTATTTTGGTTTGATATAGGAAAAGTTGATGATACAAACAATCTTACTGATTGCGGCAGATAATTTGATTTCGATATTGTTTTACTTACGTAATAACATTAAACACGAAAGCTTAATTTGGTTAGGTTCTCGCCGGTTAGCTTTGTTTTATTTATTTTCATGATTCTACTTCATTTCCCCTTGCAGGTCGTCCTAATCGTCGCTTGCGCATGTCTAGTGGACAGCCGCCTCTCGCGTGGGAAATTCAACAAACAACGAACATCACCTGCTGACGAACACATCACTGAACCAAAGTCAGAGGACGCTGATGCAGTCATATTCCCGAACGATGAAGAAACAGTGGTTTTTGAACGAGCAAATACAAATATTGATGCTGCTGTAGTTGATAAACATGGCGATAATAACGATAGTAAGATTGAGGTTGATTTAGAAGTTAAAAATGTGCCGCTACTACAACTAAAAGAGATAAAAGATGTGTTATCTAATCCAATAGTATCACAAGATACAGAGAAAGAAACTGGACCAATCAGCGATGTTAAAGAACCCGTTATAGATACCACGGAAGACAAACTTGTTCCGACTGAACCATTGCCTGATACTGATATGAAGGATCAAAAAAATAAGACTATCCAAGAAGAACCTGATATTAAATTAAATGATACTATAGCACGTTATAATGATATTGTTCCAGACTTGTCTTCTAGATTTGGAGTCACTGGAAACTTCATGTTAGTTCCAGTTGCAGCTAATGTTCAGGGATATCAACCAATACAAACAAATCAAAATGCAATACCCATGTCAACTATGCAAGGGAATTTACCATTTCAAACACAAGTTCCAAACGATCTTAACACGAATGTAATTAATCCACAACACGTTGCAAATACTGGTTCTAACGTGTATTATACGCCAAATGTAAATTACCCGATGCAAACAGCAAATGTTGCGCCAAATGTTGGCACCGATGCACAATATGTCTCACCAACCGCCAACGTATTCCATACTCCAAATACTGGATCTAACATTGGCTCACAATACGTCGCACCTAACTACGGTAATAACAATCAAGCTAATACCCAAGTAAATGCAAATGCTTATGTACCTGTGAGCGTACCAAATACGTACTTGATTAATGGACAGCTGTACGCGGCGGTCACTGTTCCGAGCAACCAAGTACCAAGTAGTTTGTACTACGTGAATCCGCAATTATCAAGTTACCAGGTACCTAATAACATGCCTCTGTACAAGCTGGTGTCTATGAGTGATGGAGGAAGTCAAGTCGTGAACGGGAACACGCAGTATGTGCCAAATAATCAAAATCAGTGATGCTGTTTTTTTTATTTACAATGGTAATATCATAATATATTTTTTTCATTTCAATTATTGAATAAATAAAGTTTTCTTGCGGTTTTGTATTTTTGAACAATAACAATTTAAATTACAAATGTTTTATGTATTTAAGAAAACGCATGTATTATTTTTAACAAATAATTCATTGAAATGTTATGTGTTACCCCGTTAATCTTTGCCGCTGCAAACCCGACGTTCTCGACCAGCTCTACGTTCATAAGTTGTTTTAGCCCAACCTCTGGGACGTCCACGACCGGCCGAAATTCACAATGCGACGTTTGATAACAGCGCCATCCAGTGTCGAGTAGACGAAACTGATTGCGCCTTTAGCTAGTACCCAACAACCGCAAGTGAACCGCAATCTCATACAGATAATGACCTGCCATACCCAATGTCAGAGACAATTTAGACAGAATTAACTGGTTCCTTTTTCAAACTCGTGTATGAAAAACTGATACTAAGGATCGACTATCTCATCTATACTCTGTTATCAAGCGGGCAGTTTGGTGGCTACCCAACATTAGTAATGTACAATCTTCGATCATGTCGATGTGTGCAATACAAACTATCCAAGTCTAGATAATAAGATTGTAGCTATGTATGGGAATTCCATTTGAGGTGTGGTGGCCACGGGGCAACAAAGGAGTAAAGTCCCTAAATATACATATAAGTATTTTTATTTTTCAAAAAGGTTACATATAATTTATGTGGGGGCGCCTCTCGTGTGGAGGCCCTGGGCAGTTGGGCCTTAAACCCGGCCCTGGAGGCGCAGGGCCTCTATTCTAGGCAGTAAAAACCATATCGCCTTTGACCTGCTATCGCATTGTCAACTTTTTGACAGCTCTTATTAACTTGACAGTAATGGTGGCCGAGTTAAAACAATATCATACCAAGGGCCCTAATATGGCTGCGTTTAATGGCGCCACAAAATGGATAAAACATACGTCACTTTCTGACACTATGAGAGTGACGGATGCTTTATCTACATTTCGTCACGAAACGAAAGAAATCATACTACGTCCGCAGGTCAAGTAATGGAGGCTCTGTACTGTACTGTACTTGAGTATTTGCTAAATTAAACTTTATCACATCACTTTAACTGTGTTTTTTTTCTTCATGAACTTTAGCTGCACGCCGGGGAAATCAGCGAGCGCCGCCAGGGGGCGCCGCGGCCGCGTGCTATTTATGACATGAATAATTCATGGCCGGGGACCGGCGGCGTGAAATTCAGGAAGCCTGGATAAATTCATTGGGTTTCATCATGTTATTTTCACGAGTTCACAGATATGTGAAGAATAAACTATCTATTATGAGTGTCCATTATAAGGATCCATGTACAACGGGTTAGCTTAGCACTGGGGAGGCGTGGCACTCCTTAATTCATAACATAACAGTGAGTGGGGAAATGAAATAAAAACGATATAATTCACTTAAACGCATATTTTTTAGGTCTAGAAAACCATTTTCAAGGTATTTGAAAAGAAGTGAAATAATATTTATTACTAGTAGGACACAATTATTACACTTTTTAGAACATATAGAAAATTTGGCTGCAGCAAAGGGAGCAAACTCAGCTGGTGGTGGCTGCAGTCTCGCAGGGTTTTCAGTTTTCTCCCTTTTGTACAGGCACTAGCAATAAGATGTCATTCAACATGGGGCGAAAAAATATCTGGCATGTCTTTATTGCAAGAGGTATAAGAGCGTGTCAGTTTTTTTTGCGCCCAATGTTTATAATATATTATTGCTGGTGACTGTACCGAACCTTTACCGAATAATACCACACCGAGCAACCGTCGAGCGTCCAGTGGCGCCCTCATTACTATTATTGTGTTTTCTAAATTAACCAAAGAATTTCCTTGGAATCGGACGATGCTTTTTTGTCGCACAAGTAAAAACAATTTATGAAACAGCACACAGCATTTATGTACATATGCCAGCATCTTGTATTACAAGTGGAAGTCTTTTCTCAATAACATCTCTCTGTCAGTCTGTCTTCTTTTTCTGTGCACCCACTATGTAAATATATGTTTGATTATTTGGTCGACTGGTAGAGAATGCCATTAGGCATTAAGTCCGCCATTTGTACTTATTTCTGTGCAGTAAAGATTAAATAAATAAATAAACATATTGTGGAAAAACGGTTTCTGCTTGTAATACATGTTACAAGCTTTTGTAAAACGGGCTCCTGATATAGTGCTGGCCTATCAAACTATCAATAAAACAAACAAATAAGCCAATAATTAACTTAAGCTTACTAAAGTTAAAAAAGATAATTCGGAAAATGTCACCTTTCCAAACGGAGCAAATCGCTTAATCTTGTTGAGTTACGCCGACACCTACCCAAGGGAATCTAGTTCGATATAATCCGATCGGTCCGCATCCATTACGCGGTTCGTATGCACTTCCGGAAGGGCCCTTCAAGAAACCGACCTTGAATCAATTGGCTATTAGCACAGCCGTAATCGAATTAACAGTGTGGTTATTCGATTAAAAATTCGAGATAGCAAAGCCTTATGAATTTTAAGCTATGTAATTGAGTATGAACGCCCTAAAATGTTGTTTGTGTGTACTCTTTGACGGGACAACATAAACTCGTCGGTTACTAATTCGTTTGTCGAATGGGAAAGTGAGTCATTCAGAGATAAATATGGCAGCTCGAAGCCTTCAATGCACTTCCAAGAGAGCCCTTAAAAATACTGTTGTCAATTTGCGATATCGTTTAGTCTATGACTAAATATTACCATCAAGTGAAATAATCATACAAAAATGGCTTCAATAAAAAAAATGTGGAGAGACTAATTAGAACAGTGACAATACACACTCACATACACACACACATGTAGGCATACTCACCACGCACGCACAATCACCGACCCACACATACACACGGTGAGTCAGGTCAGGACATGTCATATTTTATTTTTGATAAGTATCATTTATGTTGATTTTCGGAAGACCAAGGCGTTTCGGCCCAGACTTTGCAAGTCTAAAGGGAGGCCTCAGTAAGTATATTTTTTTAAGTGGCTAAAAGATAGTATTAATAAAAACTCCGTTCAAGTGAGGTCAAACATGTGTAATCAATCTACTATTTAACATTACAATCTCCTTATAATCATGTTTGTACACAAGACCGGCATAACCAACGTAAAGTATCCCTAGATATCGCGTTCCTTGACAGCCACAAGTCCCGCGCGCCAGCCAAAAAGACCACAGAGTCTAAAAACGTCACCAGTTCCGTTTTATCATCTCTGTTTTGACCGGCGACAATGGCAGTGAAATATTATGCTAATCAATTGTTATTATATCACAATGGTGTAATCATCTAAATTAAGACATTTTTAATAGTATAGACTTTTTTTATTATTATTTCATTTGATTTTATGTAGGTGTATACAGCCCTTACAGCTATTTGCTTTTAATTTCCGCATGTAACATCCCCATTACATCTAAGTGTCACTTCTCCGGGCCCCTATTCTGGAATGGTCGTAAATTCATTACCCTTCGACACGGGGTCACGGGCGCGCTGTCGAACATGAGACCCTTTATGTCCTGTCGAATTGATGGGTTTAGTGCAGAGCTATCGTCCCTTATTGTATCCCCAATTCCCCAGTTACATAGAACAATTGCATACCTACTTAAGAACTACAAAGGGCATTGGGTAAAATTTGTTTGAAGAGTATTGTCATTTTTTTTCAGTGGCCGCGGATGATTTTTGCATAGTTATTTAGAGGACCTCGAAATACACATAGACATACTGCTTTTATACAAAAAATGATGATTTTTAAAGAAAACTTTAAGTAGAAAGTGTTCTGAATTTAAATGCAACAGCAACTCATTTTGAGATGCTGCACTGTTTCATAAAAGCAACATATAATTTATGGCGTTCAATAATATCGGAGCCGAGATATTTAAGATTTAAGTGTTCAGTTTTGGTACTAAAAGTACGCCTTGGTAAGAATATTAAATATCTCGGCTCCGATACACTTAAGAGTATTACATTAAATAACAAAACATGTTTATTTTTAATTATGCTATCATAATTTACAACTTTTACTAATGGCCGCTCACCTTGAAAATGTATGACTTTTACAAATGACAACACTTTTACCCAAACCCCTTTGTTTTGCAATCTACTTAAAACATGGCTGTCATAGTAGGAGGGCACCGTGGACATTTGTACAGTACTTCTTTAAAGATATTAAAATGCACAGAAGCAGACCTGACTGAAGAGTATTGGGGTTGAGGTATGATATTTTAAAGTCGTGTTTTTTATGTTAAATTTCAACGTGCCTCTCTTTTTTTTGTTTTTTTTTTTAATAATACCGTTGCCATCGCCTGGCTCAATTTTAGGACGACTAAATGACCTGGCTGTTGATTTTAAACTTCTGATATACATATTATTATTTATTATATATACAAGTTAAGGTATTTAAATACTTATTTCAAAGTTTGTTTTTGTTTGTTTGCGGGGAAAATAAACTTAAGTTTATTTTTTGTAGAATTGACTATAGAATAGTACTCTTCGCACCTGATACAAATGCACTTTGTTAAAAAGAGTTGTCTATATGTATATGACCGTTTTCGATTGAATTTTAAAAGTGTACCACTTTTTAGGTGTGTCAGTGTATGACTCTGCATTAGTGTGCGTAAGTTTGCAGTCAGTGATGTGCGCTGGTACGCTTGACATTTGGCTACACGGATCTATGTTTTTTTCTTTCTTTCTTTCTTTCATCTATGTCTTACTCCCTTTTATACCAGAAAATCGCAAGCAGAGAAACCGGATGAAACTTGTTTAGCGAATAAACTGAGCAGCCGAAACCCGAAATTCGGGGGTTCTCTTGCCAAACGTCTGTTTGTAGTCGCTCAAAGAGAAAACAGCCGTTATTTACTGAAGAGCTCAGCGTGTACCAGCTCTTGTTTAACTTTTGACATGCTTGTTTATTTATATGTTTGCTATGTTTCGTTCAAATACAGATAATATTCCTATGGCTATGCAATATTATAAAAATAAATAAATAATAAATTATTAACGTAGAGTTTGGGCTACAGTACTACTTATATAGTGCCCGGCTGTTAAGAAGTCAATCCTGACACCTGTCAATTACAAACAAATTATAACCTCAAACCCAAGAATCCCACTATTATAAATGCAAAAGTTTGTGTGTGTGTGTGTGTGTGTGTTTGTGTTTGTTACTCCTTAACGCTGCAAAGGCTGGACGGATTTGGATGAAATTTGGAATGGAGATAGCTTATACCCTGGATTCACATATAGGCTACTTTTTATCCCGGGATATTTAAACGGGAATAACGATAATTGAAATCTACGCGGATGAAGTCACGGGCAGAAGCTAGTAGGTTATAAATTGTACTGCGACGACAGCTGTCAGGATTGACTTCAATGGCCAGGCACTATAGGCAGAAATAATCGCATGACCATGAAGTTTCTGACTATTGATATTGTTGAAAGCAGTAAACTCTGCTAAACTAATTAGTTGCGTGTGAAGGACAACTAATAACCGCATTATTTGACTGCTGTCAACATTATCCATATTCAGAAACTTTATGGATGTGCAATGTGTCCGAATTGACTTCATATCGGCCGGGCACTATAGTTCGTTTTGTCTCGACAAGCAAATGATGACAGCCAAAAAAATACAATCGGCATCAAAAGCTTGCCTCTTAAATGTTTTTTGACAAATATTATGTTTAGTTTACCCTGCCGTCATTTTTAAAAAGGCAGTCTTCTGACCGCACTTACTTTTGAGAAAAACGCGAAAGCAGCCTTCATTTTGACTTTTTCTCTTTAATCAGGTTGTGTAATAAAATGTGACGTAATGGTGGTTTTTCTTGGTAAACGGGTATCAGTTCCTTATATTTACATTTTTATTTTTTATTTTTTTTATTATTTATTTATATAAAATTAATTATTAATTGTGAAATGAATTAAGTGTTTATTTTTACTATTTATAATAATCCACTTAAAGGCAGCCAAAGTCCCCAGGCTGCCTTTTAGTGAATTATTAATAACAATCTATTTTTGAAAATCATCCGGCCTCTCAATTACTTGCTGATAATTTTTTATAAAGCAGTTTTTTAGTAAGGCTGCCTTTTAAAAAAGTTTCGAAACCAAAAATCTTTCTAGAGTAATTATTAAGAAAGATGTGAAAGTCCAGTAACTGCCTTTAAGTACATTATTACACCAAACTACTTTTTTTAAGCGAACATTGGCTAAATTATATCTATTGAGTAATTCATTAAAAGGCAGCCTAAAATGCTCAAATGCAATTCACTGCTTTTTAAGTAATTTTCTTTGAAGTGTTATTTTTTCTAAAACTTGGATAACAACAGTCAAGTGAATTCAAATGAAATAAAAAACGGATACAATACGAGTAATATCAAACTATTATTAAATTCAATAGGCAGAGATTGTATCTCAAACTTAAAGTAAACTTTAATACTTATAAGTCTATAGAGCCACACCCAAAATTTACCTAGAACTGTATAATATTTCTAATCAAGTAAACTGAGTCACTAAAAAGTAGTACGATGTAGGTACAATGCCTTTTTAAAATAAAACCGTGTAGCTGCAATAAAATGGAAATATCAACAAAAAGTTCAAACAATAAATCAAAATGTAGGTATGTACTTACCTATTTGTAAATGTATTATTTTTAAAATTAACATTGCATTTAATTTAAGCTAAGAATCAGATTGAGATTACGTGATAGGTAGGTACTTAAAATCTAGAAACTTCGTTTATCCTTAACAAAATTAAAATAATATAAAAATGAATAATAATAGTGAATAATAATTATTTTAAATAATATAATTATATAAAAAAAAAAAAAAAAAAATATTTTCCGTGTATGGGGTGGACAGTATTCTGATACGGGCTCTCAAATCATTATAATGATGACTCGAGTGCCTGTGTCAGGATAAATGGGACGTAGGTATACGGACTGGTTTAGCATCGAACGTGGTGTTCGACAGGGCTGCGTAGCGCCTCCTTGGCCGTTCAACCTATTCATGAACAGTTGTTTGTCAGATCTGAAAGAGTATCATTGTGGAATAAGGATGAATGAGTCAGTTTTTAAAACTTTGTTGTATGCTGATGATCAAGTTCTCCTTGCATCATCGGCGGACCACTGACAACAAATGGTAACTCTGATGACTGAGGCGTTTAAAAGAAAAGATTTGAAAGTGAATGTTAAAAAGACGAAAGTGATGGTTGTGGAGAGGGATGAAACTGATACAGAATGTGAAATAATGATTGGAGATGAAAAAGTGGATCAAGTGAATGAATTTGTGTAATTAGGTTGTTTGTTTACGAGAGGTGGGAAATGTGACGCGGATATTGAAAGAAGAGTAAAAGCGGGAAATAAGATTAATTGTTCGTTACTCTCAATCTTGGCAAACAAGGTCATATCGAGCAAAGCTTGCCTGGCCATGGTTCAGGGAGTATTGACACAAACATTGATGTATGGTAGTGAATCTTGGGTATGGCAGAAGAAGAACAGTAGGTATGTGTGTGGAGTTAGAATGATAGATAGAGTAAAAAATAGCGATATCCGAGAACGATCTGGATTGAAAGAAGATGTTGTAGTGACTAAAATCGAAAAGGGTATGCTAAGATGCTTTGGTCATTTAGAAAGGATGGATGAAAAAAGAGTTACGAAAGAGATATGGCGAGCGAGAATGAGCGGAGATTTCGGTAGGGGACGTCCTAGACGGACCTACAGTGATCAGATTCGTGATGTGCTGAATAAAGGCCAAATCAAAATCACCCGAAACCGACGTACGTGCATGAAGAGATTGATGAATGTAGAGGAAGCGAAAATTGTGTGTTTAGACCGGTGCACCTGGCGTTCCATAATCTCTGCCTACCCCATTGGGAGACAGGCGTGAAGGTATGTATGTATGTATGTATGTATTTAAAATTAAAAGGCACTGAAACTTGCGATCATCAGTTTCCGTACAGCTAGTAGTATATTATGATTATTATGAACTATTAGTTTTTATGTAAATATAGATTAGTAAGTAAGAGGTTAACATTACATATAATTGTGTATAAATATCACTGTAGTCTTACAATCATAATCGTTACAAAAAATTCAAATAACGCAAATAAAGTCCAATACGTCTATACGAAGAAAAATCCAAATTATAAAAAATACTTAAAAGGTTTTTAAATATCAGCATCTACTGATATGGGTAAATTCTTCCAAAACAATAATTTATGTCGTGGCCAATTATGGGGCCAAGCTTAGAAATAATATTATCTTTTCTTTCTTCCGAAATGCCTTTCGGTTTTTCACGAGGTGACAAAACCGTGACAGTTGGATTTTTGAGAAAATTGTCTTTCAAAAAGCACATTGAAATTTCTTGGCCATTATAGTCATTTTCATAAAAAAGGTCACTTGGCGGCGCACTGATTTGTGACGTCTCAGACTTTAAATCCACTTAAAAATTGTATTGGCGCGACCAAACATGACTGCCTTTAAATGAATTATTGCGAGAAGACTGCGTTTTAGTATCCGATGAACACGATTTTTTTTTACTAATAATTTTTTAAGGAACGTAATCTCCGTTGTTCGAAGTATAGAAGTAACTATTATCTAGTAAATAATTATTAAGAAGGCAGCCAAAGTCACATGACTGCCTTTTAAAGATTTTTTCTGCAAATGCGGCTTTTTAATGAATTATTGTACAGCTAATTTATATAAAAATAATTATGAACAGACAGTTTGGTACAAAACTGTCTTTTAAATAAGTTTTTGCCTAAAATTTTCCAAATTATTTTGCAGTCAAGGTACTTAAGCTGCTTTTTTATGAATGAATGTGAGATGACTGCGTTTTAATGAATTTGGTAATGGTATTCAACCACTTGACTGCCTTTCATGGAAAAAATATCTCGAAAACTAAATGTGATAGAGAAAAACGGGTTAAATAGGCTGATGCGTCTTTTTTTCCTGATCACGACCATGTACATAACTCAAATTTGGTAAATTGTCAGATGACTGCCTTTTTAAGAATCACGGCAGTACCGTTATAACCTGACCTAATCTATGGTTTCTATGGGTAATCTGTGAGCACTTAGAAGAGGCTTTGGGTTTGTACTTCTCTCTCACTCGCTCTTAATAAGAGCGTATGAGAGCGAGTGAGAGAGAAGTACAAACCCGAAGCACCTGCTAAGAGCTATCGCACTATCTATTAAAATATTTAAAAAAAAAAAGCCGATTTAGGAAAAAAAACATTTCTGACTCATTAAGTAGTTTTAGGACAAATAAAACTGTTGGGTACCTACTAAAAGTATAATTGGGATAGGTAGGTACACCTATTAATTTCATAGGCTTCTAAAATCAATCCCTGTAGTTAAGTAAAAAAATATGTGACAGTGAATTAATTAATAAAATTAAGAAATAATCTTCATCCCAATTAGGATAAGTAAGAATGATTGGATGGACAACTCCCTTAAAGGAACGAGTTCGCCTTTGTACATTCCTTGTAAATATTGTCCTTGAATTTTTGTGTTTTGTACAATAAAGTGTTTACATGTGGCTTACATACATACTCCAGGGAAATCCAAACGTGTGATAACCCTAGTTTGGTGTTATAGCAGCGATCAAGCGGGTGTGTTTTAGTGTATTCAACCAGATAAGGCGATCTGGAGGGTCCCAAGAGATCAATATAGGCTTCGCCCTTGTTATGTTATCCTGGTACTTTTCTGTAGCTACCCTTGTTAGTTCCCGTGTCGCATTCATGCAAATATTTAGGATCGTGGTTTATATCCTTTTATTTCCATATACACATTAACCAACTAAATTCCAATAAAGGGCATTGGGTAAATTTGTTTGAAAAATATTGTAACATTTTTATTCAGCGGCCACGGATGATTTTGACATAGTTATTTAGAGGACCTCAAAATATCTCTTATTTACTTAAGAGTAAACACGGCGAAATTAAAAACAATATCGTTTTAGAATAGAGGCCCAGTTCCCTCGTTAGCGGTTTAGGGAGATCACATTTTTAAAATACGTCGTAGGTTTGCCTTAACCATTATAAAATGAAACAAGTAGTGAGATAAAATTTCGTTTATTTCTTGACTTGATTTAATAAAATAACAGAATAAAATACGTAAATCTATTAAAGTTCATAACAAGCAAGTTGAATTCTTGTGCTCTGTTGTGAGATTGACGACACAAAATTAGTATTTGAGGTGAGGCACTAAAAAGGGAATGAGAGCACTAATGAATTTTGTTCAGATATCCTTTAACTTTTACTGAATAATATTCTCTATGTTTACGCAGTTTACATCGAGTTCCCTGACTGCATGCTAACTGCGAGGTAGCTTAAAATTCGTTGAGAAAACTACCCACGAATTGCAAATGAACTCCGCTATGGGTGAAACTCATTGGAATTTACCGAAATTGTGTACGATCACATTTTTTAAACTATTTCGCAATGTTCGGATATCATGAACCGATGTTTTTTTCAACCACATTGTTAAAACTCGTGTATCCTATTTGATTTAAAACTTGTTTCAATCTATCTCATAGTTCAAAGGCGGTCTAAATAGTTTTCATTGCACTTCCCCTTTTTAATGCCTTGCCATGGAATTAACAAGATATTGAGGCAACACAAACTTCAAGCCTTATCAAAGTCGTTCATAGATCTTAATTAATTATATACATTCGATTAATATAATAATATTTTGACAATATTAAAAGCGTCTCGCCCTATTCTTCTATCACAACGTGGAAAGGCAATGTTAAATTATTGGACCATTCACTTGCAAGAAAACGTAATTTAGGCCTGCGCTTGCCAGAAAAAGACAAAAACTCTATACTAGCGATATATAATTCCTAGATAAGGACAAAAGGCGTTTCCGAACATAACCTCGTTCGGGAAGGCTGAACCTGACTTCTTTGTATTTAACTATCTTTCGCATAATTCGTATTCATTCGCAGAGAATGCAGCCTATAAAAAGTTGACACAAGCCTGAGTTGACTTGATCGAAGTCTCAGACTTGAATTACTCATTGTTTATACATAACTTACATAGGTATATATTTAAATATACAGAAGCAAAATTGAGAACCATTATATTTGACGCAATGCCGGACTGCTATTCCACTTTGTTATAAAACCATACCCTTATCATATTGTAACATTATGGTATTCTTATTGACAGTAAAGTCGGCCGTAACATAAAAAAACAATACAAGCTAAATCACAGATAAATAGAGACTCAGGTGTATAGGCTTTTTGCTTTGCATATGTGGTTACTGGACTAGATATATCATTTTATGACACCCCTCCGCTTCAGTAAATCCATACGAGCGCTGTACCACCATTACAAAACCCATGTCGGGAAATTAATGTTATAACAGCGTTACGACGAAAGTAAATCCACCCCTTTATCCGCTGTCCGGAGCAGGGACACGTTTGTGGATAAAAAAGTTAAAACACGTTTACAAAAACGCGGTGGGAAAGGTTTCAGTATTATTGTGCTTACTGTACACTTCATTCGCATAAGTGTGTGTACATACTAATATAGGTACACACGTATGCGAAAATAATAATTTTCATCATTTGTTTTATCTCCACGGAACACAACAATAGCTGCTTAGTGGTAGGTTTTAAAGGGTTAAAGTGGTTTAACCACATGCCTTCATGGGCATTCTTTATGGTTTATATTTTTGAAACTTAAAGATGATGTTGTATAGGGATTATTTTGCATTGTTTCTTATGTCCTTTCCATAGGAAGGATGTAGGCACGAGGTTAATACCTTTTGGATTTCAATACACTGTCTCCTGCCCTGGCCTCCCTAATCCTTTAGATCTTTTCCCAGTTGACATGTCTTTTGTTTCTTACCTAACTCGCTTGCTTTCAATACGCTTTATACGCGTTCAAGACACTAAATGAAAGTTAAAGAAACGCTTATTTGCGTTGTCGGTATTGAATGCCTTTTTTTCTTAATCATTGTTATGTTCTGGGGCGGATCTAGGATTACATTTAAGGAGGAAAAGGGCACTATGACCTCCAACCCGAGCCTTACGAGGGTCAGTTATCGATCTTTTATTTAAAGGTTAGACTAGCTCTAAAGACACTGACTGCACCCAAGCCCCCTCCCCTATTGAATCACTAGTTGTTTTTCCCACTATGTGTAAAGACCGCCTCGCTCTTAAATTACCCATACTGTTGTCAAACAAACAAACCCTTATTCGCTTTGACAGCGTAGTAATTCCGAGTCGGCGCGGCTGGCCACATCAAAGCCCTGAACCGCATTAGTTGCCCTTTGTGCACACTCCTAGGTTGAGTAGTTACGTCGAGTAGAACATTGGGGACGATATTTTGACGCTACGACACGAATACGATTCTGAAAAATATTTAGTCGCTTCTGTACCTACCTACTCTACACGTACGTGGTTGTTGTATGTACACTCAAGAGCAAAAATAACGGGTCAGAGTGCGTTTTTCATTCTAAAGAGGCTATTTCGAAGCCTTGGTTCCTCGCCAGGGTATGCTTTTCTATGAAATCTGATGATGGATACCCCGAGCATCGATACAGGACTTCCAGAGTGCCTAGGACATCCAACTGATTAAATCTGCGGCTAACGCCTGAATTGTGTTCAGATCTCATAGACTAATATCCTAAAAAAAGTCAGGTATTAACTCGTGGTAAAATAAAGCAGGAAAAGACAATACAAACGTAAAGACCAGCCAGTTCGGAGCAGACCCCTTACAGGTTCTGAACTCCTGGTAATAGGATGACTAAACACCCTCATCTGAATGGTTAAAAAGCTTCGACAACGTAGTTCCCATAATACATATTATTGGGAATACCGCAAAACGGGGTGAATAGGGATTAAGGGGTGAGAATATAGAAGTCGTGTCGTTTCCGTGTCGTTGATCGTATAGCCTAAACTATTACACAATGTTCACGTAACGCAGTTACGGCTCTTTACAGGTGCGTCTTTCCTCTGCCCTCCCACGCGCGGGTTACGGCTAAGCGATATTTAACGATACTCGCATTTTTGTACATTAACAGTCTTTTTATACCACTAATCCAGCAGTAATGAAGTCCCGCGAGTATTTATCCCTGTTATTAAATACGTGACTTTTATTAATTTAGGACTGTCGTCAGAAAACAGTTACGACAAATTTTGTTGGGGTTCTTTTCCACACCGTTTTAGGTCCTATTGCAATAGTATTGTTGGCAATTCGACCGCCTTTACTGTCAATATAATAAGAGTTATCGAAATGTTTAAAATACGATAGCAATAGATAGTGTACGTACAATAAGGACCCTGGTGTTTATTAGGCTCATCTTAAGCTATGAATACTTGGAATCTCAAGATTGCAGTCCTTTGATCACCCTGAGGACCAAGCTGGAATACGTATAGGCATTCTACATTTTAGAGAATACACTTGTAGAACTTTTTCCTAAAATAACATAAGAGTAATGTATGTATACTACTCAACTTTGCTATTATTTTCTGGCAGGCGCCGGCTGAATCTCGAAAGTCTACAAACTGATCTAACCTAAGCTCGAACAGGGATGAGACAAAAGGCAAAGTCGGCGGCAGATTGTAGTACTAGTTATTACACAATGTTTTACATTCACTCAAAAAACGTAATCGTAAGTTACGAGCTGCTTACACTAGAAAAAACAATGACTCAATTAAAACATCTTAAGGTGTATTATTTAACACAGCTTTACTAAAAAAAAAACCCTTACTAGATTCTAATTCAGGGCAAATTTAAATGTCCCTTTAATTTTAAAATTATGTGTGATTTCGCTGCCAGAAGATGTTACTAAGAATATTATAACATCTTTATTATACATATTTAACTCAAATAATAACTAGCCGTGAAAACAAATAGCTGCCAATGTGGTAAAATTATAAAGATGATTTCTTTATGCTAAATTTACAATTGTCCGCCAACTTTGTTTGTATGAACAAGTTATATTACATGTAATATGTAAAGGATAGACCAAACAGAGGCTTAAAATACGCTGGCGCAACGTTTACGCAGCGACGCGTCTACTGACGAGACCGGTGTGGCCCGACCAAAAGAAGGCCATCGAACTCTCTTTGCGATTTTGACGCACCTCGTAGTTTCAGCGTATTTTGAGCGTCGGTGTGGTCGATACTTAAGACACAGGGAAAGGAATGTGCACGCGCAGCGTCGAGGAACCCTGTGGCTGTTACAAATTCGTTTTTTTTTCTAATTAAAGCTTACACAATAATATGAACTGAAGGTTGGTCGAAGTAATTTTAAGTATGTCCGTAGGTTATACGAAAATGTGAAGGGTATTGAATGTCACAGTATACTTATTCACAGTAGTAACTGTTATCCGTAATTTTTGAGAATGTGTGGTTCAAGAACAGTCTATTGAGCCAAATGAACAGTCTAATGATGACATTGACGAAACACTTTTTTTTAAAACATTTGGTATTGTCAGTAAACAAAATGGTGGGCATGATAACCTTCAAACTAGCCCCCAGCTGACACTGGTACAGTCAGCCAAGAAAGTGGTCTAACAGTTTTGACAAAAGTTTCTGTGAGATCTATTTATCGCTAAGATTGACACTTGTCACTGTCATAATATTATTGCAAGAGAAAATCGAACTTGTTGTATCATGACGTGCAAATGAACTTCAACCGTAGGTAGACCACATTTTTGGCCGACTGTACGTGTTCGCACTGGATATTATTTCACTGTGACATTCGGAGCAGTATTTCCAGTATTTCATATTAAACAAAACGGAGTTCCTATTATTTTATATTTAATACAAATTCTCTGCCAATAGATTTCAGTTTTTGTAATCGTTAAAAGCTTTTCTTACAAGTTAATGAATAGGAATTTAATAACTTTGGAACGTGTACTTTTATATGATTATAATTTTAGGACAAAGCTTTCAGATAAAAAATCCTCCTAGAGTCCTAACAAATATTGAAAAAGTGGGATAGGTAAGTAGATAAGTACGAGATTAAAAATATACATGTCACTGGCCCGCTGGGTATAGTCACACATCTCATGGATTTATAATAATATTTAAGTTATAATATGTACATGATTTCATGCATTGAGCAATTTTATTATAATTAGAATTTCGTGATTGATTTAAGTTGAATGAACAAGCCTAGTCAAAGGTAATGTAAGACTATGCCAAGGACATAGTGAAATAAGGTAAATCGCAATAACAATTTTATAACATAGTAATATTACATAACGATGTAGTCACGAGATTTAATTTGGTACCTACCCACCTTTGGTCCAAAGTCAATCTGACGTTCTATAACAGTAAGGTTAAGTTTCCTAAAAGTTACAAATGACTTGACGTCTCTAATGACATTGACGACTTCAAGCATATTTTTCTTGAAATGGGTCCCAAATTAACGCTTGTGACTGTACTAAGTATTTATACATATACGTACACTTAACGAAAACAAGAATAATTAAAATAGCTGTCATAAGTCATAAGTCATGAAACAAACACGAAAACATGTCAATTTTAATAAGACGTGCAGTTCTTACCTTAGGTTAGTTCAAAAGGGCAAAAATACCTTATTTACAATATCATTCAAAATCTTCGGACTAGTCGAGGAATGAAATATTAAAATTTAAAAATATTTACAATATTTCTATATTCTAAGATATAAAAAATATCATCTTCGTGTTCCGCCTCGGCAGTTGCTGTACCTCACTTTACGTCCCAGCCCTTAAGTACAAAAGAAAACATGACTTAGGAGTTAAACTACAAACTATAAAGGCAAAAAATGCATGAATATATTTTTAAAAATCTTTTTTTTGTAAAAGTTTTGATGTTTTCAAAGGGATTCTGTTATTAGGCTAAACTATTTCTGGTCGATTGTATCATTTTGCATAATTTTCATGTTTCAAAAAGCTAATTCAATTTATTTTTATTATAGCTGGATCTCTATCAGTTTCTAAATCGATTATTATAATAGTTAAATTGGTAAGGTTTAATTGAATGCATCAAAAAGCTTAACTGCTACGTCACGATTTATTTAAATACATTTATGAACAATGAAAATTATAAAAAAACACATTATGACCAGAAATATTACGCCAAAACGGCAGAGCTCCATGTTTAAAGTCTGGCGCGCTGCGCAGGCGCTCGCACGCACGGCGGCGCGGCGGGCGCCATCTTGTGGTATCACCGCGCCGCCATTTTGTTCTCCTCCGGCTTGGTCTCCTCCTTGCCGGCGTCTTGGGTCTGGTCACGGCTCTCCTGGACTGACTCCAGCGCCATGTCGAACGATTGTTGTCTAGAATACAAAAGCGCGTTATTTACATGATAAACATAAATTGGTCTGATGAAAATTTGTGTTTATTAGAAGGCATTAAGAACGCCAAGCGGCGAAGTAATACGACGTGTCTCAGACGCCACGACGCCGTGTGGCGTATGAGGTTTGACGGAAATTGATGACGTGACTTGACGCTCAAAAGCATATTATATTATTTTTTAATTGTTTTCAGTGTGCACCGATACTTCTTAATTTGTTTAAGACAACCTCAAATTGCAACCACTGATTGCTTTCACGATAAAAAGTTGCTTCTTGTGTAATATTTTGTAGAGATGATTTTTTTACTGCTACATTGGAAAATAATACTTCGATCTTGGTAATCTGTGTGTAAAGGACAAGCCTCAAACAAACACATCTTTACATCTTTTCCGCTTCCGCTATCTTTTCGCTTACATCTTTAATAGTACTCAACGGATTTTAAAGCAGTTTTCAACAATAGATACTTAGAGTAATTAAAGCGAAAGGTTTACAATGTATTTGATTCTGGTTTATGTACGGGTGTTAAAAAAAACTCACATAAACCGAAGCCAAGCGCGGACGGGACTAGTATTTTTATAAATCAAAGGGCCATGTATTAGAAACTTTGCTAACAAAGAAAGGGACAGAACGTATACTTTAACGCCATGTTTGAACTACTGCACTAAAATCCCAAAAGCGTTAGGTAAGGTGAAGGTGAGTGTGAAGTTACTTTTAAAGTAAATGTATTAATGTAATCTTTACTTTTCTGTAAGATAGTTGCCAGGCGCCGATAGCGAGCGGCCGGAGCGCGCCAGGCCTCCGCGCTTGGGCTTCTCGGGCTCCTTCAGCGTCTCCGAGGACTCGCGCCGAGAGCTGCTGCCCTCGCGGCTTCGCAGGAACGGGTTCTGCGACAGCGGGATAATACACAAGATAAAAGAGGTATTAGGACAACAGGGCTTGTGGCAAACAAAACGAGCCAAGAATATAAGATCAAGGCTCAGTTATATTCGGATGTGGATACTCGTAATAATCGCCAGATTTGTAAGGGAAAAGAACAAGATCTTGCAAAGTTGAATTACAAGAAAATTAAAGACTGTAGAGTTGAAAACAAAGGAATCGAAGTAAGCTGCTTTCTTTCAATCGTTTTCTTTTGCTAAGTGCATACATTTTGTGATTTCTTCAACGGTTATTAAACTTATTAACTAGTAAGTATAAGAGAAAAGGACAAAGCTATGTAACTGCTATAGCTCGATCCTTTACGCTCACCGTAAAATGAACTGCATATCCATGTCATAATAACCCCCCAGTACTCTAACCTGTTCTGGGATAAGGAGTGATCAAATATTGAAACTCTGGTTTTTGAAATTAAACATGTGTGTCGTACTCGTTAGAGTCGCAAGATGTATGATATAACGAAGGAAGATTGACAGACAAAAATATGACATTAGGTTTTTACATGCAACTTAAGAGATAGCAAACAAGTCGACATATGGCGCTTTGCTCGTAACTAACGAGTAGGCGCGACTAGCTGCACTTTGAAACTTGAACAATCCCACATGTGAAGGTTTGCCAATTGACCATTTAGCATACATTATTTATACATTGCAAAGAGTCCATCCATCAATAACTAGGCCTGATACATATAAGTTAAGCAGTAAACGCCTGTCTTGTAACCTCTGCCTTACTTATTAAGGTAGAACATTGATTGATTGATAAGCACAAGTAGAAAGAGAGGACCATAGAGAGGTGGCTCCAGGTGGGTGTTATGCCTGGGGACCGAAGTCCATTGGGATGAAGTTGGAAGTGCTATATATATCAACTGACTGAAGAAACTTCGCTAGCGCGATGTAGAACACTTTGGTTCCGCTGTCTGACGCTGGTGGCGCTGGCGAGTTGGTGGTACATGTTTGCCGTTAGATGTCGCTATGTCGCCACACACATCCTGTTCCACGAAGATCTGTATAACTACTATGTTCTGGCAATGTCTTTGTTATTAAGAATTTTGAATATAGGCCAGGAAACCTTCAACCGTACCTGAAAGCTGTGTTTCTTGAGCATGGTCTTGATGAGGATGAGCGTGGACAGGTTGGGGATGGAGGTGACGACGCGTGCCACGTCCTCGTCCGTCACCTCCACCAGGCGGCAGTTCTCCTGCTCGGACGGGAGCGGGTCCTTCCCGCCGCGGGTCACCCACTCGTGCTCCTGCAAGAGCAAACAGTTTAGTACAAGATGGTTCAATAGAAGGAATAAATGAAGAGTTTTTTGAGTTAAACATATACATATTTTTCAAAGTTATTATACATCGGGAATAAGGCTGAAGATATTACATGCACTCAACTCGACGACTACTCGACGTATTCAATCAAATCCTAGGAGACTTCTAGCATCGCCTTTGTTACAGTATTTCAATAATAGGTTGGTTTTGGGAAGAAACGACGGGTAAATTTCTGTGATTTGACGCTTCCATTTTCAATCTCTCATCTTGAGGCAAGCACAACGCGAGAGTAGTGTAGAGGATAGAGCGAGGAAGCGTGTAGGATAAGACCTTAATCTAACCTAACCGTAAACTGTTCTTTACATCTTCAGTCGATCTTAAGGGCCAGTCCCTTAGCTACTTATCAACTGTTCACCGCGATATACGTCCAACAACACGCTATTTTTACTCTTTCGTCGTATGTTATTGCAAGACCCATAGTTGCTGGCCTGAGTGGCTCTACTCATTACCGCGAAAATGTTGCTTGTTTAGATTTTCCCGTATGCGTGTAAAATCTATAAGGTCAACTCTCCTTACCTTGATCTCATGCATGGTAGCTCTCTTGGCAGGGTCCTTGTCCAGCATGCGGGCGAGCAGACCCCGCAGCGGGGCGGAGAGCGCGGGGCGCGCGGGGAAGGTCAGCGGCTCCAGCTGCACGCGCCGCTGAAGCTCTAAACAAGCGCTGCCGCACCAGGGCACGCGGCCCGTCACCATCGCGAACAACGTCACACCGAGGGACCAGATGTCTGCGGCCTGGGTACAGTCAGGGATGGTCATGATTGACAACTGTCTTGTAAGTTGCAGCATGACTATCCAAGCAGAAGCTAATTTGTGAGATTACAATTTTGAAACTAGAATCAGTGATGCATCATCTCAAGTCCAACTGAGTCTGCACGACGTCCGGCTCAACTAAGAGCCACATGTTCTATCTAGGAAGGGCAGTTATGGTGGTCACGAACGTCAACCGTGAGAAAACGACCAAGAAGAGTAGATCCTCTCATATAACTTGATTCATCTTTCAAGTGTTGACAAAGTTGTACTGAAAACAAATGACAATGTTTCTAAGAGCAACTCACAGTGGCGACTTCAGAGGGGACGCAGGGGGCCATGCCTACACTAAAACCGGTTAATAGTTCAACTGGAGACCTTAATTAAGCTAAGTTTACAGTGTATGGTATTGTGTATTGGCTCAAAGAAGACCTCACCTCCTCCTGTCCTCTTAATGAAATTCTAGAGCCGGTACTTCCACGATAATCTAGATTTAAGACTGACAGTTCCACTCATTTACATACCTAAACTGAAGTTAAGCCTACATTTAGATTCATATTTTTACTGTAAGTGGCCTTAAGTGAACATAATTATCTTAAATTGAGGTACAGAAGTCAACTTTTGACATCGCACTTTGACAAAACTAATTCTGTAGTGAGTTAACGGCTTCAGAAAAACATGCACTTCTCACTTAGAAAGTTTGCACAGCATACAGTTCAGAAACTAAACCTCAGACAAGGTTACCAACCTCTCCGTCGTAGCTGTCAGCCGGCGCGGCTTCCGGCGCCCGGAAGGCCGGCGTGCCCGCGCCCCCCGCGAGCCGGCCGGCGCCCGCGAGCTCCCCGCAGGCGCCCAGGTCGGCCACCTGCACGCGCCCCTCTCCCAGCAGCAGGTTGGCGGGCTTGATGTCGCGGTGCGCGATGCGTTGGTAGTGCACTGGGATACACATTGAAGACTTCATTACTCCGACGATGGTGTATTACGCGTGCGTGTAACGATGGGTCGCAAGTAGACTGACGGGATCGTAAAATGACTGACTCGCAAAATGACCACATCGCTTGTAGCCTATATCTCAAAATGTCCGAGTTGCAAAATGGCCACAATAGTTCTTTCATTTTATCATTGTCTAAGTACAGTCGACGGAGCCGCGCACGGCGGGGCTCCTATTTCTAGGTAATTTGCCCTTCGGGCATTTAAAGTAACCTAACGAACATAACCTACCTAGTGACGTAAAGAAAGTAGTCCTTTTGCGACTCGGACATTTTGAGATGTAGGCTACAAGCGATGTGGTCATTTTGCGAGTCAGTCATTTTACGACCTAGTCATTCTACTAGCGACCGGAGAAGAGAAATGCCTTACGTTATGGCTTTAATTTCGCCTTTTGTATAATAAGGTTTTTGTTTCGTGTTTTGCAATCAATATTAAATAAATTAATAAAAATATTAGTGTCATTCCAAGTTATAAAATTATGGAAGATCAACAAAGAGACTAAAATCTAGTCCTTATTTGTCTGGATAGAGAGTTAAGTCAGGCCGTATCTAGCTTGCAAAACCGGACAGAGTAAAAGTTAAGGTCATGTGTCATTAGACATT
>OZ014457.1:15227979-15471680 GCA_963966035.1 Acleris laterana | reverse complement strand
CTTTTCCTAGTTCCCGAAAGCTTTTAAGTGCTCTTGATTTGTGTCTTTATTCTATTGTACTTTCCCGTAAACTTTTGGTTTTGGAAGGAAGTGTAAATCAAATAATATAATATTTATAATGGATATTCTATCCTATAAATACAATAAACGACAAAATGTTGATTAAAAGAAGATGCAGTGACTAAGATTGAAAAGGGCATGCTTCGATAGTTCGGTCATTTGGAAACGATGGATGGAAGAGATATACAGATCGAAAGTGAGTGGAAGGGTCGGAAGGGACCGCCCCAGGCGTACTTTTTCGAATCAAATTGGAGAAATACTGGAAACGGGCCTAATCTTAAGTACCCGAAACCGACGTGCGTGCATGACTCGATGTATGAATGTGGAAGAAGCGAAAGAGATTTGTCAGGATCGTAGCAAGTGGAAAGAAGTGGTCTCTGCCTACCCCTCTGGGAAACAGGCGTGATTTAATCTATGTATGTATGTAATAAAATATCAGGGGACAGTGTCAATTTGATACTCGTAAGTTTGATGATGTCCGGGTCGGGGTGGGAGAGGTGTTTGGAGCGACATAAACACGATGCGGTAAGTTAGTTAGTTAATTATTTCTCTCTTATGTTATAAAGCGCTCGAAGAATTTGTTTAATTACGAAAAATAAATGCAAATAAAATAATGTCCATGACAGTTCAAAAGTCTCACGACAGTCACAATGAAGCGATGCTCCAATAGTATGACACTCAACACGCTAAAATTGATGACGAATTCCGTAAATATAAAGACCACACAAGAGTTATGATAAAGTTGAAATTAATTATGATGCTGAATCAAAAAGACATAACACTGGCTATAAACACCTCGACAAGCTTGACCACGTTGGGGTGGTCGAGTTTCTTGAGCACGGCGATCTCGCGGTAGATGCGCTGCAGCGGGTCGGGCGGCGGGCCGGGCCCGGGGCGCCGCGGCGGCGCGCGCCCGAACAGCCCCGCGCGCCGCATCAGCTTGCGCTTGGATAAGATCTTCATGGCCTGGGGAAGAAATACGTGAGTGATAACTAGGGTTACGACTTTTGGTGGCATATCGTGGTTCTAGAATCTTGACCTTGACCTTGGATTTTGACCTTTAGTATAGTCATATTTCAAAATGAACTAAATACATTTTTAGTTCGGTTATTCTATACCTACTAAAATTTGCTTGTTTGTAACGCTTTGACAGCAGAGATATCCCCCATATTAAAATTTATTTAAATTGGTTTAGCGCTTTAATGAATAAATGATTTTGAAATATTAAAATACTGAAGGTCAAAATCAAACTGTCATGCGTTATAATAATAAGGAAATAGCGACTCCATGGATTCTAGAACCACTAGGCAAAAGTCCTGACTCTAGTGATAATGATAACCCTAGTCGGATCTACTTTTGGAAAGGAAGAGATCCTGTTGTCACTAACTCAATCTTTAGAACAACTTTAATGTCATCGGGTTACATATTATGTGTTTCACTCGTTCTAATAACATGATCTTTCAAAATTGTCTAGCAAGCTTGTTTCATTTTCAGGACTTGAAAATAGAGGGTAAGGTATATTTGCAGATAGGGGTTACTATTCAATTCAATTCAATTCAAACGAGAATATAGCTCGAACGTCTGGATTGTGTAATGTCTTTGTTACTAATTAGAAGAACGCTAAATTCCTCTTTAGCAAAACGTTTTTATGTATGTATGTGAACACTTTATTGTACAATAGAAAAACCTGAACAATAAAATTAATATAAAAAAATATATATAAAGGCAAACTTATCCCTTTAAGGGATCTCTTCCAGCTAACCCTTGCGAGATTGAGAACAGTGAAAGGTTGTGCAACGAGTAAACAAGTGTACAAGAAGAAGAATATAACACATTAAGTAACCAATAAAACTTATATAAATAAAATTAAAATAAAACTACATTAAAATACCTAATAAATAGATACAGAAATAGTTAAATATACATACATAAACTACATTTTACTTACCTCGAGGATAATTGATATTTAGGAGATAGATTCAAGCCAGAACTTCTTTAATTTGCCTATCTATTTGTTTATCATAGAATGTCTTTATTACTTAAATGGACATAAACGCCCGCCCGTTAGCAAAACGTCCGGATCTTAAAATGGCGTGTTGATATGACACTTGATACTTAAATTCAACCAATTTTACATTCGACAAATTAGGTATAATTATTCGGACTATTTTAATTTCCAGACGCTTTGATACTAACTCGTTCTGTGTTCAACTCAATTAACTAAGGTATTCTAATCATACGGACCATTTATATTTCCAGACGTTTAGTAACTCGCTCATTTTAATTCTGAGCCGTTCTGCTAAATTGACACTTTGCTCACTGAGTATTCTACTTTCTGTCGTCCAGCTGCATTGACTCTCTGCTGACTGTATTTTACTGTTTATGTTATCTACCTGAAATGGTCCTTTGGCGATAAAGTTGATTTGATTGTAACCAAAGATCGCAAGTGAGTGGACGGGTCGGAAGGGGCCGCCCTAGGCGTACTTTTTCGAGTCAAATCGGAGAAATACTGGAAAAGGGCCGAATCTTAAGTACCCGAAACCGACGTGCGTGCATGACTCGATGTATGAATGTGGAAGAAGCGAAAGAAATTTGTCAAGATCGTAGCAACTGGAAAGAGGTGGTCTCTGCCTACCCCTCTGGGAAACAGGCGTGATTTAATGTATGTGTCGGGTCGGGAAGCCGAACAGGCGCGTCTGGAGTTTGATCCGACATCTTGAAACCGCGTAAGGCACTAGTGGGCGTGCTCGTGCAGGTATTATTAAAATAAAAGTCGTAGAATGTAATGTGATCACTGTACTATTTGATTTAATTAACAAACACTAAAAATACACACGGATTACAATAATAAATCTGGATTAAGAGCCAATGGGTTTGCAAGCAGCCATTACAGGCGGGTAGCTGTCAACGAATGTCGTCCCGCCCGCCATGACACTTACAACTCCATTCGGGGTTACCCGCTCTTAAAATAATTAGACCTGATCTCAACATCATCACAACTACCCGAATAATTTAAAAATAACGATCAAAATAAAGCGCGCGCCGTTATATGTATGTATGTAAGAAGAAGAAATACATTTATTCACCAACCATAAGACACACAAATATACAAATGATTCAACAAAACAGTGAAGGAAACTGGGATAGCACGCAAATGTGTGTCCTCGCGGTAGTGAAACGGACACTGGCTCAGCAAAATGCTGACGTGTCAGACACCTACAGCGCTGATTTTCAGCCAGTACCGGCAGTGACTCACGGAACGCTGGCCAAACATACATACATACATATTATGTGTGATTTGATAGTAACCTGCAGATAGTTTGGGTAATTTACTTACGTAGTGCGTGTCATCTTCTTCGCTGTAAGCTAGCTTGACGATCCCGTATGAACCCTGTAACAATATAAATTCAAATTACAAACATTTCAAACTTAAGAGAGAAACTTCAGTCGAAGAAAGAAAACATATTTATTTAACATCATCATCTTTATGCTTCGGTTCTCATAAATGTATACTAATATTATAAAGCTGAAGAGTTTGTTTGTATGTTTGCTTAAACGCGCTAATCTCAGGAACTACTGGTCCGATTTGAAAAATTGTTTCATTGTTAGATAGCCCATTTATCGAGAAAGGTTATCATACTCACTGAAACCGAAGCGAAGCGAGGGTGGGTCGCTAGTAATAAATAGACATCAAAGGTCAGTTTTGCACCAATTGCTCTACGACAGTCCCGAAATATGCTCTAGTTTTTACTAAACAATAATAAACGTAACTTATTCATACACAAGCCAGAAGTAAACACGCTAATAAATAAAAACATCCAAGACTCAGAAACAAATACTCGATGTTAACGATGTTGATTTACGTGGGAAAGGATGTAAACAAAAATATACATAGAGAAAGATGGCCTTATTTAAAATGTAAATTATGTTTGGGCACAAGACCAAATATTCCAAAGCTGTAATAGCAAAATGTTCATGAAATTCGCAAATTAATATATGAACCACTTTTTTTTCAGTCTCCCTGTATTTGCCATATGACAGTAAACTAAAACTCGTACACGAAATTTACGGCAATCTTATAAATGATTGAGTATTGAGTATTGAGTATTGAAAATAACCTTTTTATTCCATCACTAAAGGGCATTGGGTAAATTTGTTTGAAGAATATTGTCATTTTTGTTTTCAGCGGCCACGGATGATTTTGACATAGTTATTTAGAGGACCTCAAAATACACATAGATACGTATAATTTATGGCGTTTAATAATATCGGAGCCAAGATATTTATGATTGAAATGTTCAGTTTTTGGTATTAAAAGTACGCCCAGGTAAGAATATTAAATATCTCGGCTCCGATGCACTTAAGAGTATTACATTACATAACAAAACATGTTTATTTTGAATAATTCTATAATAATTTATCACTTTTACTAATGGCCGTTCACCTTGAAAATGTATGACTTTTACAAATGACAACACTTTTACCCAAACCCCTTTAATGATGTACAGTCACCGAATTTAAATCCTAGTCCACTTTGGCCTATGTCAAATTGACACTGTAAATAAAACCTTAGGATGTCTCTTACGTTTTGATTGATTACGTAACTTGGACATAGTACGTAGTTTGAAAACATAACCTATATGTTCAAATCCTAATGCAAAGATACAAAATTAATTAACCATGAATTAGGATTTCCTTTTAATCATTTTTAATGGGATCTTTGTATCACATCTCAAGCAATAAATAGCATTAGTTCGACTCAAGCGAGTCTATAAAGACAATAAAGAAGCCATTCGGTGGAATCGAAATAGAATTAAACCAATTAGGCACGGACCGACTGGATTGGATTTTCTGAATTGCAATGGAGTTACACGCGGACTCGATGATCAAAGTCTTATATGCATTGTTAACGAACAGTGGGACATCTTCTTCATCCATACACCCTACTATTCAACCTGCATCTACCTACTGTTGGCTATAGGACTGTTTCTTATCATGCCTCGGTCCTACGCTAATCGCGTCAATTTATTTATTTATTTAAACGTCTTTGCACAAAATACAATATAGTACAAATGGCTAACTTAATGCCCAATGGCATTCTCTACCAGTCCACCAGTTGGAAAAACAAAAAAAACTAGGGTCGGTACGAAGAAAAAAGCGTTGAAAAAAACTGTTTCAATAAAATATATACAAGATACGGGTGTATAAAATATAAATATACGTAAATACAAAATCAATCAATCAATCAATCAACTCAATTGTCTCCCCACAATTCACGGATTTTGTCCACTCATCAGGCAGATCTACCCATAGATTTTGAATTTCTTGGCTTCCGTCCAGTAGTTAACCTCGTTCACCTGCTACCATTCCACTATAATAATTTTAGGTATAATACTAGGACTATGGTGCATTTAAGAAGCAAGTGTGATTTTCTTAGATGGTAGAGCTCAGTGATAATTGTGAGAATAATATAATGCTTATTTAAAAAAGTTGCATTCGTCGCTGCTACCGGGGCTGTAGAATTGGAACCTCCTCGGAATTAATTAATAGAACCCCCACTGTAAACGGTATTGTATTAAACAAAGTTTCTGTCAAAAAAATAATTTTTGGGACAACTTTATGTTGCCTACTGTCCTTTTTTTGCACAGTCACCATCTACTCGTCAAGACGATTCTATCAACCCTTAACACGACGGGTTTATCAAGTGTAATTTAGGCCGCCCTGAGTCTCCATCATCGGACCAGCTCTATAGTACTTTATTACTGTATTGTCATCCATCAGAACTAAAGGCGTATGCAAATTTTCAGTATCATCGGAAACCGGGAAGTGGGTCAAATTTAACTTGCAAGATTCGACACTTACATACAAACAAGTTAAATAAGAGCTTGTAATAAAAATGACTTCGTTCTTGTTTCGATATAGTGCCCTCGCCGGAAATACATCACTTCGCTTCTCGTGACACAATCTAGGTACGGTCACGAGCGTTAATTTGGGACCCATTTCAAGAAAAATATGCTTGAAGTCGTCAATGTCATTAGAGATGTCATGTCTTTTATAACTTTTAGGAAACTCATCGTTATTGTTGTGGAATGTCAGATTGACTTTGGACTTAAGGTGGGTACCAAATTTAATCTCGTGACTGTAGTACAGCTTCAGGGTCTCACCTGTCCGATGGGCTCGAGGAGCCGGTACTGGTTGAGCTGCACGTACCCCGGCGCCTGCGCGAGGGACACGCGGCGGGACTCCCGCGGCGCGCGGCGCCCGCGCGGGGACCCGCCCGGCGTGCACTCCGCGCTTTTTGCCGCGTGCGAGCGGAGCAGGTTGCCGCGGTCTCCGCTCGGGAATGTTGACAGTCTGTGGGATAATGGCGTTGGTCAGAAAAACAACAACAGCTGAAGTGCGGCGAGCTCAAGTTGCCCGCGACTTGGCTGCGACTTTCTATCTAGTCAAACGATAGACACGCACTGAGCGACAAGCGAGAGAATACAACTTGTGCTATAGTTTAAACTTTATCAACTAAACTTATCCACTTAATGAATGAATAATGAATACAAAGCCATTGTGTAGTCAACCACATATTAGGACAACGAGCTTGCAATTAAAACAGATAATAGCCGCATTCGAAGGTTAACATACAATTATCGACAAATCATATCAAATAAAATCAAAATAGTTTATTCGCCATAATATGGTTACAGGGATCTTCCAAAATTAAATGTAAAACTGTATATTACACCATTGCTGGCGTGCGAATATTTTCAACTACAAGAAAACTTAATTATTAAAGAACTCATTTATAGAGTAAAAGGGTCGGTGCAACAGCCATGCATGTAGATCTGTCTTTTTATTCAAGGGTCACATAGATCTCTTGGAAGCTTATTAAACACTCTGATGGCCATAATATAGGCATTTGTCTTATACATTTGCAACTTCAGTTTTGGAAGGAACAATTTACCAGCATTACATTTCTTTCTACGACTCTTTCTTTACACAATAGACGACAAAATACAGCAATAGAATAATGGCAAACCATTTTATTTGCATTTTACAACCGCCCGACTAAGATTGTATCGATACAATGACCATTGTGTTTACATGTAAGTGGAAGAGCTCAGTTCAAAACCGACCACAGTCTGGGGTAGACGTGTTCTGTAGTGACCACGGCTTGGCAAAAGTAGTGGGACGCCCCCCAGCTAGGTGGAGCGATGTTATCAGTGGCTGACTGATCAAACAGGTCCCTGTTTGATCAGTAGTTAAACTAATTGTTAAAAATCGTAACTAATGGTTAAATCTCAAGGAAATTGCCACACTTTCCATTCCTTTTTCAAATCTTGACAATTGGTTCAGTCAACTACTGCCAGTGGCCCTTAAGTATTTTTTAAATACATTGAGGAAAATTTTTATTACCAAAGGAACAATAACAATAATGCTTAAAGTTAACATTTTAATACTTGTTGCTCATCCCAGCGGACTTATTGTTTCCCCGATCGTACGGCCGCGTCGGCAAAGTTTAAAGGTTAAAGATATATTTTGACGAGTTCCTTAACCACTAAGTCGGAACTCAGTGAAATGTAATTTAAATTTTGTTCTAGTTGGTGTAGAGAAATACGTTGCAAGGCGAAGTTTGCCAGTTATTTAATGTAAATTGAAACGGAAAACGATTGTTAATTATTGTTGTTAAATGCATTAGTTTACCTACCCCTCTGGGAAACAGGCGTGATTTAATGTATGTATCTGTATGTTAATAGAGAGATACAATCTGGGAGCGTTTCGCTTGCAAAAACAATATCAAATAGACGTTTTGTATGAGTATCATAATAAGCTGAGAGCGCAAAGCCCACAGGCTCACCAATTTAAGATACACGTGAGTAACAAAGCCCAGTTCTTACACATTTTAGTACCAAATCCGGGCTTTATTATATTATGCCGTTTTTCTCCCAGCTTCAAGCTAACCCCGGTAGCACACTGGCCGCGGAAGCGATACGGATTCGAACTAAAACTAAGATGTTATAATCAAAGTTGAGCTACTGCATTGTACGGTTTTAGTCGCAATCGTTATTATCTAGCCGCGATTAAAAAGGGATTAGAGGTGACAGTTTTACCATAATACTTACGTCAAAATGCATATAAGTTGACAGCTATTCCAATCCCAAACTAATCGCGGTTTCATAAACGACATTTCGGCATCGCGACATTGTGTGACAGCTCGTCGAAACGTTAAAATAGCTCTTATTTCTTTGACAGTAAGACATTATGGGGGTTGGGTAGTCACCAACGACCCATTTTACGCAGTCCGCGAGAACGCAGTAACTTGCACTACAGAGTTCATCTCCAGGATTTAATGTCAATAGCTTGCACTCATTTTACTCTAAAACTTCAGACGGAAAAATGACATTTTTGTCATTGATATGTAAAAAAATACCTTTGTTATATCCGTAATTACAAATACAAATACTCTTTATTGAACACCAAAAGAAAACAAAACACGGAACAGTACACCTCTGTGTCATACATTTTTTTTTCTATATAATGTTGTGCGGACAGCGATGGTCATTTCATTTCTTAAAACGGACCCCGAGCGAAACTAATTGGTGACGCGTGCAACACGTCAAGAGCAATATTGTTTGACCCAAAGAATAGAGGCCCATGCATTTATAGGTATAATCTGGTTCGGTTCACGCTATTGGGCTAAAATAATAACTTTATTTCGCACTAATGTGTTCGGGTGTGGGGAAAAGACAAATGTTAAAGTTAGTATAAATAGTCTTTATTATTTCTAGCGAGCCGATCTTCTACACAAAGGCCATTGTTTGTGTACAATACTATTATCTTTCTTTGTGTCCGTAACCGCAAGCCGATTACATACAAAAAAGTTAGAACTACATTGAATGTCCATAGAATTATCAACCCTATCCTCTTAGTCAGTAGGTTTAAAATGTAAAGTGTCAGGATACAGATATGTCTTTATTATCTGGCGACAGAAGATGGTAATATTGTGTAGGGAATAAGACCGGTTCAAATAATAAAGACATATCTGTATCCTGACCCTTTACATTTTAAACTTACTGACTAAGAGGATAGGGTTGATAATTCTATGGACATTCAATGTAGTTCTAACTTTTTTGTATGTAATCGGCTTGCGGTTACGGACACAAAGAAAGATAATAGTATTGTACACAAACAATGGCCTTTGTGTAGAAGATCGGCTCGCTAGAAATAATAAAGACTATACGTTACTGCAGAGACCGGAAAATAAGCCGTTGCGGGACGAGTATGAGGTATATTCCAGTCCAACAACCGCCCTTCCCGGCCAAGGCTCGTATAGTGATTTTCTCCAACAGTGCGAGAAGATATACGCCTGGAATGCAGAATTTCGGTTGTGTTTACAACAGTCAAATCAAATCAAATCAAATCAAATCAAATCAAATCAAAATCATTTATTTCAGCCATCTTTGGACCATAATAATAACAAAGTGTTAGTAAACAAATTAAATTAAAAAATTAAACCTCATGTTAGTAAGATTAACATTCGAGCATGTGGGAGAAAAACTAGCATTGAATTATTATTTCAGTTGTTCAGGGCTGGCAATGCATTTGAAGTGTTAGGATTGTAGTCTTGACAATGCTATAGATCTTAGATTATTGTCTATGGGTCTCAGATCCCACTTACTGTCAGGTTGCCAGTGTGTTTATTTACCTACACCATTAAAAAAAATACTACTTTGCCAGTGTGCTACAGGCACAGACCACTTACCCTATAGACTCCGCATACAAAGTCGCCCCCGTAAGCCATGCTTATGCTCACAGAACACTAATTGGTTGCCATGGTTCTATTGGCGCGCACCACGACGCGCACACTTGATTATTCGTTGACTTTGAACTAGCCAATCACGGTGCACTTTCCGCCCCCCGCGCCCCGCCATTTTGGCTTAATGAGATACTAGACAAACTGTTCTGAAGCGGAGTCTATAGGGTAAGTGGTCTGTGGCTACAGGCTTTAGCCCCAGCACATTTTCGTCGCATCAATAAACAATAAAGTTATCAACACAGCTCTCACCTGCCGGTCGGTTTATGGAACGGTAAACCGGACCGGGACCCGAAGGGGCTAAAGTGAGCTAAAGGGGGCCAAAGGGGAGGGCGAATAGCGTAAGGGATCTGTAGGGTTGTCACATTATCGAGAGGTTTACGTGGGATTTATGGAAGATTTTGCTAATAGAGTTGGGGTAAAGTTTTTTGTTGTGAGTAGACTGTGTGTGAGGCATGACTGTACTATTTATGAAGGGTTACTTGCAGTATCATCAGGGCTTCATACTATCATGAAATAACCTCAAATTAAGCTCTAAGAACGATAAACATGACTTTTATTCATTTATTTAATGTTGACAGTAAAAAATAAAATCTTTTCATAGTATAAAACAAAGTCGCTTTTAACGTCTGTCTATCTGTCTTTAACCAGCTGACTCCTCGTAAACAATGCAATGGAGTTTGATGCAGTTTTCATCAACAGTTTGATATTTTTTCTCGGAAGGTTTTTATGTAAAATAAATTCTTGTTTGCAGGAAATTTACATATACTGAAGTGAAGCGAGGGTGGATCGGTATTAAAAATATTACCACCAGTATATAAATATAAAGAGTAAATATCCAAGACTGGAATAAATTCTTGCGCACATGACACAAATACTCGGCCATACTGGGAATCGAACCCAGAATCGCTTACTTCGTAGGCAGCGTTACTAAAAACATTGACAGTAATGGAGGCCTAGTTATAGTGTTTCTGAACAGTTTAATCAAAAAAATCTGTCAGTGTTTTTCGCGACAGTATAGTCTAGCAAAAAAGCGTTGAAATTAAAAAGTCCCTTTCAAATCAATCTAAGAAAAAAGGGATGACACTACAGTGTTGCCACTTTTCAAATTCAAGACTTTTTTGCCAGGCTATAGTCCAAGAAGTCAAGTTTGATTGGCCGCCATATTGTTTTATTTTCGCGAGCGCAACCCTAAAATGTTGCGTTGTCCGAAACCGGTAACAGCTGTTGATCCTCACCTTCCACGTCTCCTAAGTTGATACGTAATTACTTTGCAGTAACTTTCGTGTTTTAGATTTATTTAAACAGCCAATTATTTATTATTTGTGACTTTCTATTGATATCGGGGAACAAATCTTACAAAAATTGAGTGAATGAATGAATTAATGAAAGAATGAAATAAATTAGTTTGGGTAATAATAGGCCCGGTACGATTCGCTCGTAGAACTAGCTACGACTAAATCATACGTAGCAGCTACGCCGTAGCTTCTGTCCTTCGTAGCGAATAAAAATATATTATTAGAATATTGTGATTATGTTTTTTTAGTTAGAATATGATAGACCGGTAGCAAAAAAAAAACTCCGGTTTTACTGTCAGTATATACAGGGTGTAAGGGACGGTTCGACGAAAACTGAAACTTGACATACCTAAGCGCTCGATGCAACCGTACGGCAGCTTACGTCGATCCTATACATCTACACACACACATAAATATAGTTAAAATTATAAAGGGGAAAGTTTTGTAACCCGAATGGTTGCCGGGTTAGAATAGTGCCACTCCATGTCTTCCCGTGGAAGTCGTAAGAGGCGACTAATGCCCGGTTCCTATATTCAAGAAACGAATCGTTTCCCTTACGTCTCGTTAATATTTGACACATTTTGTACGTAGCAAATGTCAAATTTTAACGAGACGTAAAGAAAACGATTCGTTTCTTGAATATAGGAACCGGGCATAAGGGAATAAAGGCTTGTAGTACTGTTGGGCGATGGGCTTGCAACCTGTCACTAATACACTGGTAAACATCTTAGCGTAATTGTGCAAAATGTGGTTACAGAATTATCAACCAATTTTTTGAGTGGTTCTGCCTACCCCCCTCTGGGAATGAAAGCGTGAAGTGATATGTATGTAAGATTTGTATTATTGTATGTTTCTCACGAATAAACTCAAAAACTACTGGACCGATTTCAAAACTTCTTTCACCATTAGAATGGTACATAATCCCTGAGTAACAAAGGCTATGTTTTATTTTTCGGACGGAGTCACGGGCAACAGCTTGTCAATCTATATGTATACCAAAATTAAAATGATTTGCCGAAATGTATTTACACATAACTTCCGATCGAATGCAACAAATTTGTATTTTTTTTATTGAGTTCTATAGCAAACCGTGAATGTCCGGCTTTACCTAAGCGAGCGTCCCGCGGCCGCGTACCTAGCCGTTATACGGAGTAGCACGATAAGAAGCATATATTTGTCTCTTTTACGCTCAACCGCCTTGCGCGCGAATGCCGAGTCACGCGTCGCGTCGTCAGTTCGGTGAGACGCTGTGCCTGTGAGTTTGCCGCCACCCGTTGCCCGGCATAGTAACACGCGCGCGCTACTTCTTATCGTACTACAGATTGTCCGTGAAAAAGGGTATTTTTCGACCCACATTTGTATTTATTAACTCATTAGATAAGTGTTGTTTAAGTTTACAGTTTTCAATAGACCTTTTTACAATCAACTGACTTTCAATACCATCCTCGAGGTAACCCCTCTCATAGTTCTTTATTGTCAGAAGATGGTTTGCATTGAAAAAATAGAAATTTAACAGTAAAGTCGAAAATTTGCAGCGAGAGCAAAACCGCGGCGAGCAGCGGTGTGATTCTCTCAAAAACGAGTGGATGTCACAGCGGCAAGTTTAAATAGTCCTGTCAGAGCGAACAAAACACTTTAACTTCTGGCTTCTGTCGATGAGATCGAAGTAAGGCTGCCTAATTGAAAACACACGCGCTAAAATGTGTTTTTTTCGCTCTGACGGGACTACTTTAACTCGCCACTGAAACATTTCCACGTTCGTACGACCGACCGCGTAAAATAATCACACCCTTTGCTAGTTTTTAATAAATATAACTTTCACCGAATGAGTTATTATTATTAACCAGCGATACGCCTACCTCATAGTACATAGTACATGCGAGTTCTGTTCCAGCTTTTCCAGCCTATTTTAACATTGTTCCCGTTAAACCTGCTCGGTCCCGCAACCCACTTAGCGGTGAATAACACAGGAACGAGCCTTTCCCGTGAATAAATGATTAGTCCCAATCAAAATTAAGAGGTTTACGGCGAGCCGCGCCCGGATTGGTTAAATAATCAAATACCCGAGCCTGTCTACTAAATTATAACTACATAACTTCCCTACGATATATTCAGAAACGATGAGCAAATGTCCTATATTAAGAAACGTGTATCTGTGGTTGTATTATAATGTTAACATTAAACTATTACACGTCGTTAAAGTATCGATTATCGATGTGGTTGCATCTTAATGTTCACATTAAAGTATAAGTAGCAGCAGTGCTAAAATTAAGCAGAATAAAGGTCTAGGGCCTCTATTTTACAAGATAAAATAGAGGCCCTAGTCGTTATTGATTTTAAAACATTAACATGTCAACAGCAATAAGGTTTTATAGAGTAGAATAGCGCCCGTGGTCGATATTAGAAAAGCTCCGGAGCTAGAAACTCAAATAAAAGGAGATGCAAATGTCCGCGAAATAGAAAAATCACCGCAAATCCAATTCGAGCGAGAAGCCTGCGGAATACGGAACCAGCTCACTACCCTTACTATGAGTTACAATTACCGTACTCGCTAGCGAGACCAAATGCTCTGTCCCTCATATACCTCGCTGTATTCATAAACCCTCTACGCACTATCCATCCGTGCTGCCTGTCCGTGCACGATGCACGATGCAAAACGATAGTGCGTAGGCTTGCTGGACGACAATAATAATTATTATTACAGTGACGTACTCGCACGACTGACTTTTTATCCAAGGAGCCCAACGTCAGGAACGTCTAGCATGATGGATACTTTGCACGATAGTGCGTACAGCGCCATTGGGCCTGGCAGCCGTGCGCTGCTGGCGCTCAAGATGGATAGTGCGTAGAGGGCTTTATAATTTGCGAGAGACAGAGCATTCGACTCGCTAGCGAGTATGGTAATTGTAACATTTGTAACTCATGGTAAGAGTACTCGAGTCTCTCGATCTACTTAACCGTTTATCTACTCAAGTGCATAAATATCGGGGTCGCGGCCGATCGGGATTCTTTAAATAGTGATCGGTTATTTCTGCCCGCCATTGTAGATTTGGGGAAAAAATGGGGTTACAGATATCAGGTTATTTTAAGAAACAAATTATCAGTGATCGGAAATAGGTGAGCTAATTTGCCTAAACTTGACGCATATTCATTCATGCGTGAGTGAAATGGGAATACATTATTGAATGAAGGTGCATCAAGTTTAGGCAAATTAGCTCTACCTATGAATGAATTAATGAATGATATTTATTTTCCAAAGTAAGTCACAGTATACAGGGTGACACCTAAGACGTAATACAAAATTTTATTTTCTGGATCTACTCATGAGCGCGATCATCTTTTACTATGGGACTAATATCGAAATCGGTAGAAAAAAATTGAATCACCCATACTAAAAGCAATCAGCTGGTTTCACAATTTGTATGGAGACTTCGATTTTGTGTTTACGTTTTCGAAGTTGGTCCCGTATTAATAGTTGATCGTAATCATGGGTAGATTCGGAAAATAAAATTTTGTATTACGTCTTACGTGTCACCTAGTATATTGCATGTTATGTCAAAAGTACAAGAAATTACATTGGAATCGTCAACAATATACATAAATTTTAATATAATCAAAATAGAAATAAGAAGTCAGGATAAAATAACAATACAGAACTAAGAAGTTACTCGTATCACCGTTAAGGATCGTCTCAAAATAAGTCAAAACATTAAGTACATATAATAAAAAACAACAATACATATTAAATCAAAACAAATTATAAATCAAGGTCCATAAACTCTTTAACCTATTCCGATCATTGCAAATTATGTAAGTAGTTAAAGTAGGGATTGGCAAAAGTTGAATTTAAAATTATTTATTATGTATTTTAAAAAGTTAAATGCTACAGTAACCAAATAATACACGGTAGGTAAATTATATTATTATAAATCTTATTAATAAATATACTATAAAATAACCAATAACACTCGCCCCGTATTATTACAGTCAACCGTACTTGACGTGTGTCGTCCTGGTTTACCTGTTGATTCTATTTTTGTTGGTTATCCACAAGTGTATTGGACAGGCGTTCCAAGAAAAATAGAGTTATGTTGAATTTCTATTGAACTGTGGGCAATGTAGCACGTTTCCAATTCGGCATTATTCAGACCTGACAATAGTAGGATTTCGGTTACTGTGACTGAACTTAAATGGAACTTTATGAATGGACTGTTTTTTATATATGATTTTTATATAGTACAATTAATACAAATAAACAATCAAATTATAATAAATCGGCCTTGAGTCATTAATTAATTATAAATATTTAAAAAATGCCCCGTTGGCCACTGGGGACACATTCTTTTTTTTTTTCAAAACGAAGAGTTAATCAATAATATTTATTTATGTTGAATAACATTTCAATGTTAACAGAAACATCGATAATTTTTTGCTTCATCTCTTTAGTATAGGTGCCCCGAGTTAGCACAGGTATGTTTATTAGGGTAATATAAAGTAAAGTATACATAGTATAGTATGGATAAATAAGGTACGACAGTGTCACCACGAGGCTCAAGGCATCCATCGTCGCTAGCTATTACTTTAGCTATTATTACTTTTAATATCACTTCTCATATCTGCCGCTCCTCGCCGGTGGACCCGGCAGACCGTGTAATTGGCTGTCTATCCAGCCTCCTCCCTGTGCCCAGGATGGTTCCATTCTTCTTATTTTACTGGAACTTTACAATTAGGCCTACCAGGGCGGAAGAAAAAGCGGGCGGTGTACCTAAATTATTTTCCAGCAAATTGTTACGCGAAGCAAACATTCCTTTGCTTTATTGAATGAATAACATTCCATAATTACATTAGAATTGTTTTCTTATCTTATAGTATAGTTTGATCAAATAAAATAAGCAATAAATACCTATTAAGTTATTAGATGAAAACTAACCTAACCTAACCTAACCTGTGTAAAGATCTCAGGTAAAGATATATCTCTTATAGAGCCCAACGTTAAACTAGCTTCCTTTTAAAAAACACCGCGTCCAAATGAATCCATACGTTTGGGAGTTACGATAACATAGCCAGACTAACAGGTACACACAAAACGGTCCCAGGTGTCACTGAAAACCAGCGTCACGGAATATTGAAATAATATACCGTGGCATAAAAAGCTGAGTGGAGACCATTTTGGGCTTAATGCAGTTAAAATATAATCTAGTATAAGTTGATTTAATTATGAAAATTGTATTATTTTAAGTGCTGTAAGTGCCAAATGAAATTTATTCAAAATTCATTTTTAAACGTCATTAAAATGAGTCTCTATGAATGCCATAATTATTTTTAGTCAGAGTGTGTGTTAAGTCATAATTTTCGCAAGTCATAATGCTTTTTTCTCAGAACACGGTTATTTTTTCAGGATTTTTATAAAACTAACCTAACCTAACCTAACTAATCTACACGATAACCGTTTATTAAAAACTGTAACTTCAGCTTTTGTCATAACTTCTTGAAGTTATGACAAAAAAAAAGTATGACTAACAATACATTATGACCAACGATATGTATGGCAGTCAAAGGGATCCGCATTAAAATAATATGATAAAATCTAGAACAGAAAAGGTATTTTTTTGCATTATAACATAATTTCTCTGTGAAGTGGGCTGCGGTGACAGCGCAGGCCTCCGCTCCGTCGGGCCCGGGGCTGCTGGGGCAAGCGAGGGACTTAAGAATAGACGTAACGTTGTTACATAAGTTTATTTTTATATCAGTTATGTAGTTTTGTGGAGCGGCATGCTCGTTTTCACGAGAAGGCTCTTTAAATAAAGAAAAAAAAACATGGAGTGATGTATTATTGGATAGTTCGTAAAATATACACAGTTTTGCAAGGTAACACACACACACGCATGCACACATACACATATTCACACCTAAATCCACGCCCAAGCACCCATTCAAACGCATGATGTATAAACATAATTTAATTAACCATATTCTTGTTCTTTTTGTTTCATAGTGTTTTGCTTGTTGTTGCTCTGTCGTTCCTCGGGGTTGCGGCAGAATACCAGTAATAGAAAAATAAAAATTATAAAAATAAACTTAACGATGATGGTGCAAGACAACTACAAAAACCGTTTCGATACATTCTCCTACAGAAACCGTGTCCCCTAGACAATTTGTTAATTGTCATATTTTTTATGACTAAGTTTTTAATAAGTTATTAGGCCGTTTAGTTTAGGCCAAGCATTTTTATCTGATTAGGTACTCTTAGTCAATTTTCTACAGCCGAAACGAACTACAAGCAATAAAAATATTTATTTAAAAATAATGTTTGACATTCGGCGCCCCAGGTTTAACTCGATAGGAAAACTTATTCATGTATGCAGAATCGACGGGAGCGTTCCCAATCGTTTCCTGATTTAAATCTCAAGAATTTCCCGCAAACATCGGCTTGTCAGGAATAAAATATAACCACTTTCCTTCAGATTTTTAAAGTAACCACCGACTAAAATAATATCGGTATAATTTGTCGATGAATAATGAATCTTTACATTATAAAACAAAGCCGCTTTCCGTTGTCGGGCCCTCTGTATGTACGCTTAGATCTTTCAAACTAGGCAACATATTTTCGTGCGGTTTTTAATCGATAGATATAGTGATTATACGGGTTTTACGGAAAACTTGCAAAAACCGAACGAAGCTAAGGCGGGTCGGGAATAAATAAAAATACAATGAAAAAGGTAAATTACACGCCCTCGTTTAAAAAAAGAATTAACATTTTCACATTGGTATGAGTGAGTTTTTAAATATTTCGCATATTAGCAAATAATAGTTTTAATTAAGGTAAGCTATGGAAAACAGCCTTTAGTGGGTTAAGCGTTTTTTTAAGCAGCAGTGTTCGTATTGTTTCAGTGTAGGAGTAAAACATTGGTCTAACAATAAGCACAGGAGGACTTTATCTTAGCTATAGGCTCGTAACGCATGAAAACCCACTTACCATTTGTGCTACGGGTAGGACAACGTCTTTCCATACTTACTTTGTGCAGTTTTTTCTTTATTTGCGGCGGTAATAGTTTTTTTTCGCAGAGTTTGTTAAGTAGCTTATGTTTGGGGTTACCTATCACAACTTCGAAAAATGTTTGACCGAATTTTGGTTCGACAAATCTTCTTCTTCTGTTAGTGCCATCTCCTACCGGAGGTCGGCGATCATAATGGCTATCTTCACCTTGTCTACTGCCGCTCTGAATAAAGACCTCGTGCTCATTCCGAACCACTGTCTGAGGTTTTTAAGCCAAGATATCTTTCGTCTGCCTGGTGATCGGCGTCCTTGAACTTTTCCCTGAATTATTAGTTGCAGTAGTCGATACTTATCATTTCTCATTATATGACCAAGATACTGTAGTTTTCGCTTTTTTATGGTCTTTACAATCTCAAGATCCTTATTTATCCTTTGCAAGACGGTGTCATTTCGCACCTTCTCTGTCCACGATATTTTCAGCATGCGTCGATATACCCACATCTCAAAAGCTTGGATCCTTTTGGTCATAGCTTCTGTCAAAGTTCGTCGTTCAAAGTTCGACAAATACTTTTCGTCAATTATGGTTTCGGTTTTTTTACGTTTGGCCGAATGATCATTTCGAATAGATTTATTTATTCATTACTTGTTTTGGTTTTTTAACGATTTGACAAATTATCTATACCTCATTACTGGTTTCGGCATATCAACAGTTGTCCAATGTAATGCTTTGTCTATTTGTCTTTTTCCTATTTCTGATTTTACCTTAGTATCCTTTGCCCAATATTACGGCTCGGTTTATTCATAGTTTACCTATTTTTGCATTGTCTGGATAAATTACAAGCAAGTTTTTCGGGGCAGAAAAAAAATAACCTCTAAAGCCAAGGCGGGAGCAAAGCTCCCGCCTTGGCCTTCTAACCTAACCTATCTGAGTCGGTTCTGCCCTGACTCGTCTTGCTCGTTGCATTTTGTAGATAGTTGAAAATAATTACAAGCAAGATTTTTTGGCGGAAATGAATATTTGACGTAACGTAGCGAAATCTATATGTAACATTGATGAAGTGAAAAATGGGTTAAGAAACAAAATACAAAACGATCCACAGGCTAGTTGTAGCATTGGTGTAATGAAAAATGGGCTTTGAAATAAAATACGTAACAATACATAGGGCACGTGACTACAAGGAGAAAAGTTGCTTGGACTAACGAACCATTTACTTAAAGTCAAATGGTGAAATAAAAAATTTACGAATCGTGCCATCGGAGAAACGATAAAAAACGAAACGTTTTCGGTCAAATGAAATTCGGTCAAAAAAATTTCGCGTTTGTGATAGGTTACCTATGTTTGGTTCACTAAATGCGTCTTTATGAATCTATATAATACATGTATTTAAAAAGAAAAACGTTCACAAACATAGTACGAAAAGCCAATGTGCTCCACCTGTGGCCTTAAGGGTTTTAACTGTATTGCTTAATTGTATTGTTTATATATTCTATTGGTATAACCTAACCTAATGGGTTCTACACGATGGGGTTTTAAAAAATCCTGAAATATTTACGGATTCAGAAATAAAACCATTATATATTATAACCAATATGTATTATGACCCATTATGTATTTTGAACTTTATTTATTATGAATATTATGATACGTACCCATGTTTGAGATCCTCACAGTAAGTTTTTTTTTTAAATTTCCTAATTTGACCCACGAAAATGCCTTATTGAAAAAAAAAAACTTTGCTCATCTGTGTTTGGGTCACAGGATTACACCATCCTACCAAATTTCACGTGATTTGGTCCCGGAGATTCGGAGCAAATTGGCTGCGACGGACGGACGGACAGACCGACAGACGCACCAGTGATCCTATAAGGGTTCCGTTTATTTTTTGTATGGAACCCTAATTATCTTACAGCCTTAAGTATCGGCCTTAAGTATAGTATACTCGTAGTTGACGAAATATAATCTGCACCGATTCGTCGTAGAATCAGTGCCATTTCGTCGAAGTACATTTCGTTAACTATAACTATATGATTATCTAGAAGAAGTAACAGGCTCATTCAATTCAGAGAAATAGTGCATTTGTATAATTGACTTGGAAACAAAAAGAACATCCGCGTCGGAGCGAAGTCCGCGCCCTTTGAGGCGCTGCACAAAGAGCTTTGAAAGCTTGTTGTTGAACGCTAACAGAACACAATTTGCGAACTTCCGAGTGACGTCAAGAGATCGTGTTTGAATTGGAAACGGAATGAGGAAAACATAAATGTTTTTTTAGAGAATTACCCGTGATCCGTGGAATAAGAGAGGTGACGGAGCTGGCAGAGAGACGAGATGATTGGAAATTACTCTACTGACAAGAACAGCACGGGTAGCACAAGTTGTATTTTCTCGCTTGTCGCTCAGTGCGTCTCTATCGTGACAGACTAGATAGAAAGGGAGATACGAGCGACAAACCAGTTGCGGATAATATGTGCTAGCCCTCCAGGGCTCTTTGATTGAGAGAGAGTGAGAGAGTGAGAGAGTGAGAGAGAGAGAGAGAGAGAGAGAGAGAGAGAGAGAGAGAGAGAGAGAGAGAGAGAGAGAGAGAGAGAGAGAGAGAGAGAGAGAACCACTATCATAGGCGGTAACAACCATTAATTGTAACCAAATTTTGCGCAATAAGACGTTTACCACACAGTTGACTTGACATTAAATGGGAAAGTCTCTGTTTGTATCTCTAATACGAAATTATAACTAACCAAATCCAAAATCAAAGTCACGTCAACCAGTCCGTGTTGATCTGTAAAGACGAAACAAACAAGCAAACACTATCACTGGTTTATTAGTAAGGTCTCCACAATCCCTTTTAAGGTGTTAGGGTAGTTCCTGGGAATGTTAACCAATTTCAGATGGAGTTTTTATCCTGTAGCACAAAGATGTAGTCTTTTTGCCTCTTAATATTACCTCTATATTGAATTTGAATAAAATACGAGATGAAAAAGCATAGCTCAAACAAAAGCTACGGGTCCTATTATGAACTTAGATCGTCCGTCATTTTCTCAAAGAAAATATTAAATTTTACGAACCTAAGCCTAGAGTAGCCGCAGAGCGGAGCTGACCTTTCTTTTTAAACAATTCGCGTTTGCACAGACCCTTAATCTCTGGCGTTACATTTTTAATTCATTTTCAATTATCCTCTAGAAACAGGCTGCTAGATTTGAACCTTTTGGGGCGGGCGTAAGGTTCAAAGTTGTTCTGTATTTTTAATACCTGTATGGCTACGCCCGAGGTGGCACAGTAACGTGATTAGAACAGTATGAGACTTTTTTCGATATTTAAACCAAAAATTAAATTATGTCTACTTGACTTTCGTCGAGTCTAGGGCATCCTCCCGGGAAAGTGGTGGTAGGACCTTGAGCTGGGTCTGTCCGGCTCGGTACCACCATCTTATCCTACTCACTGCCAAGCAGCGCTGTTTGCATTGTTGTGTTCCGGTACGGCGATGAGATAACCGGTGAAATTTCTAACTTAAAAGTATTTCAGAGGATTAATCCTCAGGGTTGGCAACGCATTTGCAGTCTTAAGATTGTCGTCTTGAGAGTACAAATGTCACTCACCCTCAGGTCGCTGGATTGCTCATGACTATTCATGAGTCATTTCCGTCAGAAAAATAAAATGCAGTTACCATATTAAGACTGCACCGAGCAAACGCCGAGCGTCTAGTGGCGCCCTCATTACTATTATTGTGTTTTCTAATAAACTAAATAACTTCCTTGCAATCAGACGATACGTTTTAGTAGCGCAAGTAAAAACACAATTTATGGCATACGTAACAAACTTCAATAACATTTACCCTTTGAGTAGTCAGCTTAACGGGAAAAGATGGCCACTTTTTCCGTTAAGTTGATAACCCGAAGGTAAATTGTTATTAAACTATGTGATATACCCTATAAGGTGTGTTTTCATTTTTAGTACAAAAACCGACCGACCAATTTCAAGAAAATACTTTAGTTTATTAGAAAACACAATAATAGTAATGAGGGCGCCACTGTACATCCGGCGTACACTCGGCGCAGTCTTAAAAAAAAAGGGGGGGGTTGCGAGGTGCAAATTTTAAAATCAATAATGGGTTTGCGTTTGACCTCAGTCTCACTTGACGTTAGGCGACACGCTTCTCCAGAATATGCCTATTGACTCTTACCTGGAAACAACAAGGTTATGATGAGTCCGGGAATACAGACGCACGAAGAGCGTTCCACTCCTTGGCAGTGCGAATAAGAAACGACGCAGCAAACTATTGGGTATTCTACTACATGTGGAACTTGTTTATTTGATTATAAAAACTAAATGATAAAACCTTTTCATACATACTAGTATTAGCTAATGCCAATCCATCTATATTCTGCTGGATATAAGCCATATCGTTTTGAAGTGTTAAATATTGTTTTTTATTCGGCCGCCATTACTGTCATGTAAATAAGAGCTATCAAACTATGCTATGCTATGCTACGACACTGCATCCTGTGACACAGGGTTTCCTAGCTCAGGATGCAGGATCGTGTGGTGTCCCCTTGTTTTACAGACTGAAAAATTACAGAATTTTGTTTCACAGAAAATGTTTCATATACTATTTGGTCCTTGTATTTTTGCTTCGTATATTATTATTTTTTAACTATTTACTTGAAAGAAACCAATTCGACAGAAAATCAATTCAATGAATTTTGTAATTTTATTTTTTCATTACACAAACTTATCAAACAATATAATTATTTTTCAACGAATATTGTTTGGTCAGTGTATTTTTTAGAAGGTTGGGTTATAAGATAAATACTATATTATGATATAAATATGAGTGAGCGAGCGAGCGAAGCGAGCGAGCAAGACCTCTCTGGGCAGAACCGACTTGAATAGGTTAGGTTAGAAGGCTATGGCGGGAGCGAAGCGAAGCAAGCTCCCGCCTTAGCCTTCGAGGTTATTTTTTTTATATCTATGAGAACAAAGAATATTTAATTTGCTATTCTATGATATGAAAAAAGAAACATTGAATTTTATTTAAAATAAAAAACGATGATTTAAAAGTCTTCCAAGTAATTATTCTACTTATTGATTATTCTATGAAATGATAATACGAGATTTTTTTTCTATGAAATGAAATTCTAAACAACTTCAGTCTGTAAAATAACGTACAACCAGGATCGTGTTGTAACCACTTAAATGTTATTTTATATTCAATACACTTTTTCATTTTCATTTTCATTTTCATCAAAACGTTGTCAATACGATAACATGTCAACTGTGATTATGGCTTTTACCTAGTAGAATTATTGTCAAAATGTACCATTTTGATGTTACTGTCGGATGAAGGGAGACTGTTGTTTGTCCGGACCAATATGGCCCGCAATATAACAGCGCAGCGGCCCGTCTGCTCACCTAGTACTTGTAGTAACACTATGAAATTTCATTCCCACGGCCAAGAGGTTTTGTGGAATAATTAAATTCTTTTATCCGGACACCTAGCGACTTCGAAGATTCAAGTTTGTACAAGGAATTTAGTTAATTCAATAACTTTTGCGCTCAATTTTATATACGTGAATAGAAACGTTAGAAGTAGTATTTAACATATAATTGTGCATGATTATGACATGTGTGCAAACTCTTAATTGCACAAAAATAACAATCACAAGTAAATATGTACATAAACTAAACATGTACAACGGCGAACTTATCCCTTTGAGCGATCTCTTCCAGTTAACCTGAGCATGACTGAGGAAAATGTACCAGGATAGGCAATATGACCTTCTACTTAATATCTTGTGGCGCTTCTTCTCCGCAATAATGGTCATGTCCGAAGCGCTGGTCGATTCGCTCCATATTACCAATGCCGTTGTAAAACGCGTGTGTTTTTTTTTCATTACCTTTCTTTGCATGTTTAATGTGAAAATATACACCGGTTTTTAATCTTGGTTTATTTCAATGAAAACATTAAATAAATATCGGTGGACCGTCTCCCACAAATTGATCTAGTTCGTATTGCTCTAGGCTTGTTTTATGGGTACAAGACAAAGATAGGTAGACTTATGTATACATGATATGAGTTATAAAGTTAATAATCAGACCTTTATAACGTTATTAATAATATCGTTATCATAACGTTATATTTCGTTAGTGCTCAAAATTCCGTTTAAATATATCGATATTTTTTCATAACGTTATGCTACACCGTAACTGAAATCCTAATAACGTTATACTTAAATAACGTTATAACAAAATAATAACGTTATGCAACTTATGAACTACGCGCTGTTGCCGCTCCTCAGGTAGGCATTTTGCGTAACTGGCCGACTGGCGCGTGCATCGGCGCTGGATTCATGCATTGCGCGACGTTGCCAGATATAACCATTTTCTTGTCGTCTTTTCTGCCTACCGTCCAGGGGTGTTATTCTCTCAACAAATTGTCTGTAAGTAGGTATGAATATTTGGATACAAGCCTCGTCGCCGCGTTGGGTATTTTATAAGGGCTAAGTAGTTGGGGTTTTTTAGGGTTCCGTAGTCAAACTAGGAACCCTTATAGTTTCGCCATGTCCGTCCGTCCGTCCGTCCTTCCGTCCGTCCGTCCGTCCGTCCCCAGTCTAGCTCAGAGACTCATAGTACTAGAAAGCTGTAATTTGGCATGAATGTACATATTAGTCACGCCAACAAAGTGGTAAAATAAAATTTTAAAAAATATTTTTTTTTAATGCACTCCCTACACGTAACGTGGGGATGCCTTTTTTTTTTTCTTGCTTACCCCATAGTGTGGGGTGTCGTTGGATAGGTCTTTCAAAAATATTGCGGGTTTGTGTAGACAATTTTTCGATTAAGGGATCCGTTTATGAAATATTAAGCTTTAAAGCGCTATTTTTTGTTAGAGTCAAGTGTCCCCCCCACTACAGCCAAAACTACAAATACTAAAAATCTGAAAAAAATCTTCAACGAAAGCGCATATAACGAATTTTAAAGGAAAACTATCACGGCTAAGAAGACATGATTAGTTCCTGAGATACAGGCGACTAAAGTGTTTAAACCTATCAAAATCGCCTATGATAACTGATAGAAAAATTGTTAACGGGGGGGGGGGGGGGGCTGCACGCGCGGGGGGAGTCAAACAAGTAACAAATCGAGCGACAGCCGCGCTCATTAGCGCGAGCACCTAGATGCTGTTCGGACGTGCCCCGAAATGCTACCTACAAGTTTGCGATTTGCGATCTGAAAGTTTACAAATAAACGATTAGATTATTGATTTGAGTCGAGTATCGTTTGGAAAACTTAAAATTCTATTTAGTGCAGTCATTGAAGCATTATTGGTCCGATTTTTTTTACTGTGAACCGAATTGCATACAATTTTGGAATTAGGTTCATCTTACCCTTAACTTCAAAAGTGAAAATGATTTGAACTCCGCAACCACCCTGGGGGTGGTTGCCACCACTTCTCGGGGGTGTTTGTTTATTTCTTCAAAATAATCTCGGATATCGATAGAAGGCCTAATTTTAAGCAAAAAATTATCAATAAAGTTTTTCGAAAAATCCAACACTTTTCAAGTTATTGGCAATTGAAAATTCGCAATTTTTTCACGTTTTTCATCGGTTTTTTGCAAATATCTCCCAAAATATACGTTTTAACGAAAATTTTATAAGAAACAAAATTGTAGCAGGTAAAAAAATTAACAATCTGGTTTTTTATAAAGTATTCTAAGTGCAATATTAAGCTAGATATTAAAGATCAAAGCCGTTTTTATATTGTCTGAAATTTAATCGATGTGGTCAATGCCATCTAGCGGCGAGCAGATGCATTTTATGCATTCTAATAAAAAAGGGTTTTGTAGTGCTTGAAATAAGCTTTAAAATGAGCACTATTCAAAGTCTTTTGCACGTAAAATAAGTGAGCTGTATTGCAAATAAGAGGAGCATCTAATGTTTATCCTTAAAAATCAATGGGTTTCATAAGTGCCATTTCCACCATTATTAAAATTAATCGTATTCCGCCTAGAATTAACTTTATTATGAAGAGTTTGATAGATTGTATCAGTTTGGCTGCTTCAGGACACATATTTTTCAAAAAAGTCACGATTATAAAAAATCAAAAAATTTCAAATTCTTAAAACACCCACCTTTTTTTCATAATATCTCAAAAATGACGACAGATACGTATAAAAGTGTAGAAATAAAAAATTTAGGTATTTTTCTGACAAACAATTTGGTTTTTTTGTTTTTTCTGTTAAACAAAAAATGACGGAGATATGATTGTTTAAAGAGCGCGTGGCAGCGCAATCACAGCCTCTCTTAAGCCCTTTAACCCTTCACCGTTTTAGAAAAAGGTTTTTTACTATGTATTGCAATAAAGGATGTTGTAGCTCTTTTAATTATCTTTACAATGGTTTTTTAAAATTTGTGATAGCATGAAAATTGAAGGAGTTATGGTCCAAAAACTTATGTTACTAACTTATATACGTAAAATGGTAGCCGTAATCATATATATTTACTTTTTTAATATTGGGGTAGTTTTAAGGGTAGAAAAGCTTAAGAATATGATAATCATTTTCGATATTTAAATCTTTTTCATTTTATAAAAAAAAAAAAAAAATATCAAGGGGTACTTTTTAAGGGTTGAATGGGGGTTAAAAATTTGATAATTATTATAGAGAATATAAAATATTACCTACTCTATATTTACATCTTTTTATGTCATACCAAAGTATTTTTTTGTGATTTTTTCAATTTAGGGGTTGTTTGCAAGGGTTGTAAGATTTTCAAGGGGTTGAAAATGATTTTAATATGAGGTAATTGTGTTAGAAAACACTTTACAATTTCACCACTTACTATTAGACATGTTTTCTAGCGATAAAATGGCTCAATTAAATTTTTTCCATTAAGGGGTTGTTTACACCCCTTAAAAATAATAGGCGGAGTTCAGATCATTTTCACTTTTGAAGTTAAGGGTAAGATGAGCCTAATTCCAAAATTTCATGCAAATCGGTTCACAGTAAAAAAATTCGGAGGTAAGACCGTATTTTTCGCTTCAATGACTGCACTAATTTACTGGCCCTTGTTTTTTTTTCAATTTCTATTAATTACTTTATAAAAGATTAAACTTTTATTGTAATTTGAAGTCGGTTTGAAGCAGTTTAGATACCTAACTACCTACATAGGTAGGTATACTGATCTCACACTTAAAAGCTTGGCTCTTGTTTGAGATATTATATACGAATTTATAAGAAAAAGAATCATTACTTAGTAGACTTAATTAGTTCCTGAGACCTACTAAAAATCATCTAAGACAGCGCCAAATAACTTTAAATACAAAATTGGTTCATACATGTTGATTTTTGAGATAGTTTTTTGTGTTTGTCGTTACGGCTTCGGAACCCTACACTGAGCATGGTCCGACATGCTCTTGCCCGGTTTTTATATTATTTAGGTAGTTTACTTAGCGGTCCCCCGACGTGTCGACGCTTGAATCAAAATATTAATACCTACTTATAATTAAACTTAAAATAGGGCCAAACTCCTTATTATTACTATTATTATTACAAACTATTTTGAGTCGGGGGTTTTTTAACTTTTTCAAATTAACAATATGACTTTAGCTCGCAACGTGTCTCTAAACACATGAAATGAATAATGGCAAATAAGTAATAAATAAAAAGAGGGGTGTTAGTTTATAACGGGCATCTTAGCTTCCAAACGGATGAACCGATTTGGATGCGGTTCTTTTTACTCACACTCACACTCACTCACACTCACACTCACTCACACTCACACTCACACTCTTACTCACTCACACTCACACACTCACACTCACACTCTCACTCACTCACACTCTCACTCTCACTCACTCACACTCTCACTCACTCACACTCACACTCACTCACACACTCACACTCACTCACACTCACTCACACTCACACTCACACTCTTACTCACTCACACTCACACACTCACACTCTCACTCACTCACACTCACACTCTCACTCACTCACACTCACACTCACTCACACACTCACACTCACTCACACTAGCTCACACTCACACTCACTCACTCACTCACTCACTCACTCACTCACTCACTCACACTTACACGTCAAACTTATAACACCCCTCTTTTTTGCGTCGGGGGTTAAAAACAACGGACGGTCGGACGTGCATTTTCAATTTAGCAGCATGTTTTCTGCCGATGGATCGAACGAATAAGGCAGCTTAATTTAAAAACCACGCTGCTAAATTGAAAATGCACGCGCTAAAATATGTTATGTTCGCACTGACGGGACTACTTAAACTCGCCGCTTGGACATTCACTCGTCCGTCCGTCCGACCGTCGTTGTTCAGAGAATCACTACCCAGTACAGTTAAAACATCGGTATAAAGCAGGCAACGGCAACGGCAAGGCAAAACAATGTCATGCGCCATAAGCCGCAGCCGCACGAAGCGCGGGAGTGAGTGAAATTGAGTGTAAGAAAGAGATGGTCTATAACGTTATTATAGCGCTAACCGAAGTATCGTTATAAGTATAGCGTTTTGTTTGATAACGTTATAATGAATACCGCTACAAGTATGACGTCAAATAACGTTATAGTATAACGTTATTCGAGTAAAATAACGTTATGAACCATAACGTTACACGAAAATAACGGTTATTAAAGGTCTGTTAATAATTCTGTAACCACATTTTGCACATTTAGACTAAGATGTTAACCAGTGTATTAGCGACAGGTTTCAACTGTTGCAAGCCCATCGCATAACAGTACTACGAGCCTATATTCCCTTAGCCTCTTACAACATCCACGAGAAGACATTGAGTGGCACCATTCTAACCCGGCCACCACACGGGAGCTACGGGAAGGTAGACTTATATAGGTATTCTAAATAAATACGTGACACAAATATTTGCCCTTACCAGAAATCGAACCTCGGATCGCTAGCTTCGTAGGAATTGCCACCGCCGACTATGTAGGCGAACCGCCTAATTAATATTAAAGTATACATTCTCGGCTCTATCTCCATCACTTAAAGATTTAGGTCAAATAAAAGGTTCTCCCCCACTAGACCGAATTTCATAAAAGCTAAATTCATTAAGTATACCAACGTTTGATATAATTTTCATTAGCCCTAATTTCACGACAGCTAAACTTGTATGTCCTAATTGATTACTAGACCTAAAGTTATTTACCCTAATGTTTACATGAACTAAACATTAAATGCTCTATATTATTAAAACTAATAATGATTATTCCTGATGATTTATAGACCTAATAGTCATAAGTCTTAATCACTGTTTGAACTAATCATTATTTGAACGAAATATAAATGAAAAACGGTGTACCCTTGTTTTGCCGACAACCTTTTCATCGAATATTATTTCATCGACAACGATTCATCGAAACATTAGTACTAGTAATATTGTTTGGCGTTATTTTATTTCAACTACTATTTATTTAAATTTATCTTACTACGTGGAAATACTAATCAACGAATACTACTTAATCGCTGATTTGTTTCAAATTATCTTAATTGGTACAACTACAAAACATTGCAATTCATTTCTTCGACGTATTACTTGAATACAATTTTATATGCCCTATTGCACATTTATACAATCTTCAAATTATGTAGTGTGTCAAACAAATATGTATAATAAAACTAAGAATTATTGATAATATTAAATTAATAATATTATTGCATAACTAGTTATATCAAGAAATAGAAGTACGAGGCTTTCAAAGTAGGTTAGGTTAGAACTGCGACCACCAAGAAAACGAACTGTGGACAGAAGTGGGTTAGGTTAGGTTAGAACTGCGACCCCCCAAGAAAACGAACTGTTGACAGAAGTGGGTTAGGTTAGGTTAGAACTGCGACCCCCAAGAAAACGAACTGTTGACAGAAGTGGGTTAGGTTAGGTTAGAACTGCGACCCCCAAGAAAACGAACTGTTGACAGAAGCGGGTTAGGTTAGGTTAGAACTACGACCCCCAAGAAAATGAACTGTTGACAGAAAAGCATGACACATTACTGTTTAGTTTTGATAGCAAAATATTACCAATTGAAATAATGTTATGCGGAATAAATATTATTACAAGTAAAAAAAAAACAATTAAAAAAAACCGAAATGATTAGTCATGACATGAATTCTATTGAAATAAGTAAACTACCAATTAAAAGACCTCGTTTCAAATTACCTAGTATTGAGTCCTCGACGCAATGACTTGTCGATGAAATGAAAATACTTGAAACGATGTCTTTGAAATAATATTCGATTAAAAGTCTGTCGGCAATTCAATGGTAAACCATGAAAAACCAATACTCAATTGGATACATTTTACCCACATAGATTAGGTTAGGTTATAGTTGCGCACCTTTACGCGGAATAGGATCTCGGACATTAAAAATAGGTATAACGTAAATTCGGGATGCTAAAATTAGGACTAATGAATAGTTAGGAAAAATCAAAATTCAGGTTTTTGATTTTAGGGCTAATGAAGTTAGTGTTAGTGAATATAGGGTTCATATTTTTCGGGCTACAATAAGAGAACCCAAATAACCCAAATAATGATTTTTGTCACGAAATCTTTTGCAATATCGTGTAACCACCCGGCACCACATGCGCAATAAATCATAAACTGCCATCTTTCTCGCTCTCGTACTGTTATTACTGTAGCCACTGCCGTCCGGCCCAGTGGACGAAGAACCTAATAAATATCATTTATGGCTGCATACTGTACAGTATAAGCTTAATACATACATACACATACATAAACTCACGCCTTTATTCCCAGAGTGGGGTGGGCAGAGCTACAGAATTACCAACAACTCTAAAAACTTGTTGATAATTCTGTAACCACATTTTGCACACTTAGACTAAGATGTTTACCAGTGTATTAGTGACAGGTAGCAAGCCCATCGCCTAACAGTACTACGCCTTTATTCCCTTAGCCGTCTCTTACGACATTCACGGGAAGACATGGAGTGGCACTATTCTAACCCGGCAACCACACGGGGACGGCAACCACACAGCTTAATATTGTATATTAATTATTTCTGTATTTCTCTACATTGCATTTTTGCACTATTACTTTCTGAGAATAGAAAAAGAGGAGTTTTTAATCTTCTAGCTTTTGCCAACGGCTTCGCGCACGTAAATGTCGTTTATCATTTTCCTTTGCTGCTCTGGAACTATCTAGATTCTAGGCAGGAAGTGTGTCTAGATTGTTCGAATAATGAGAAGGGTAAAGCACCAGCTGTTTACATTACACGAACCATTTGGAGCTAACTGTCCCCATAACCATAATAACTCGCTTACTTTAACTGTCGAATGAGGTATAAATATCGGAAACCACAGTGGATTTTTCACATAATGTATCATTCCACATAAAATCGTTTGTCCTAAAACGGCTTTTACAGTAGAAAGGGCTTTATTTTAATTATTTTTAAAAACTAACCTTACCTATCATCTACACAATAGACTTTTATTAAATTATACCAAACGATTTTATGCGAAATTATACATTGTGCGAAAAAATCCAAAATGGCTTCCGATATTTATAACGATTATGGGGACAGTTAGCTTCAAATGATTGGTGTAAAGGGGTCACTATAAATACATATAGAAAAGGTTATGAATATTGTAAGCTAGCTTCTAGCCGCGACGTCGTCCGCGTAGTTGATTATGGTTATTCCCTCGGGAAATTAAATAAATCCCGAGACAAATGTGTTACTCCAGGATCCAGCTATCTTCAATCCAATTTACATCCAAATCCGTCCAGCCGTTGCAGCGAGAATTAAATAGGGTAATGTCATCAATGGTCAGACAGAGACCTGTGGTCGTCCTCTGCCTATACTTTGTATGAGTGGGAAGAGTACGAAATACTTATCCCATTCTGCGCACTTATATAAGGTCGACTACTGGTCACTGACTGACCACTTTACCCGACATGACTTTTTTACAGAGTGTACATTGCTATAACAGGTATAAAAACTAATAATAAAAATACTAAGTGGTGTAAATAAATGGTGGTGGTGTAGTAGTGGTATGTAAGAGGTATACCGTCCTCCTACTTAGAAAAGGTTCATCTACTACGTGCATTGTATTGCACATCCAACCTTATTATAAACTTTGAGAGTCTAATATGCTTCTATGAAGTATTTCAACATGCGCTTTTTCACAACAACCGTGTTTTCTCATTATTAGGTGGTAGAATAGCGAGTGCGAGTAAACACTATTGTTTCACATGAGCTTTGCTCTACTTTTCGGTCTTATAAGTAGCTGCACACTTTAGCGCTTTGTCACTTTAACATCACTTGTGAACTGCGGTACTAATCTGTCAAACGCGTTAAACCGTCAAGGTGCAAAAGTAGGTTCCCTATTAGATGGCATAAAATTATTTGTAATATTATTGTTATGCATAATTGCTTTTAGCCGAATTAGCGATGGGCATACTCATCTTTACGCATAATTTTTTACGCATAAAATTTAAAAGCATAAATACAGAAAGCATATTCGTCATGAAGACTAACGTCAAATAGCATAAATACGAAAAGTCATAATAATAAATTAGTATCATTACTTACAAAGCGCATAACAGTATTTGTCCTAAAAAATAGTCATGGGCAAATGGCAAGTTTTGTGTTAATATATATTTAGGAAGTAAGGCGAGGTCGACGGAGGTCCGCTTTGCGGACCTCCTATTTTTGCGTTGCTTGGGCGCTTCGCGCCTGGATATCATACTAACCTAACCTAACCTAATGTACCTAACGTGATCTAACGTAACCTCATATTTTGTTGTTCATTTTGTAGGTTCATTCATTTAGGGAACTAAAATTATGGTTAATGACATATATAACAAATAATTAATAGCCCAAACAATAATATACATAATGTGTATTAGTCTAATAGAAATTAGTCCAACTGAAATGATTCTAATAGCTTAATATGCCAAAAAAGTAGTAGGCCAAAGTATTGCTATGCGACAGTACTATTATGCCAATACAAATTATGCCAAATGAATTATGCGAAACAATAATAGTCTAAAAAATAATATGCGTTTGAAGGGGATCCCGCAAAAGTATGCAGCTACAAGACCGACAGTATCATTACCAACTAATGTATATGCATTCACAGACCTACATGCTGGTATAAGCGAGGCAAATACAAATATTTGTCAAGCGCCGTCTGCGCAGTGTGGATAAACCGAGCACGGAGTATTGACTCTGACGTCTTGTTGACTGACAGTTGGTATAGCGGATACTATGGGAACACATTGACAGATGTGTGCAAATGCATACCATAATACAGGACGCCCGCGACTTTGTACGCGTAGTTTCCCGCTACGATCCCTATTTTAACCCCCTAACGCCCACTTGCGCGGACCAGAGTTAGCCCTTAACCCAGAGTTAAGCGTCTACTTTTGTACGTGGTTTGCCGCCTAACCTCGGGTTAAGACGCTAACTCTGGTCCACGCAAGTGGGCCTAAGGGATGAATTTCCAAAAATCCCTTCTTAGTTTAGCTCTAAGAGCCACTTGCACAGAAAATTTAACACTGGGTTACGACACTAACGCCCACTTGCGTGGACCAGAGTTAGCGTCTTAACCCGAGGTTAGGCGGCAAACCACGTACAAAAGTAGACGCTTAACTCTGGGTTAAGGGCTAACTCTGGTCCGCGCAAGTCCGCCTAAGGGCCATTTGCACGCAGAATTTAACCTTGGGTTAAGGCACTAACTCGAGTTAGTAGACGTCAGATTCATACGATAACTGTCATTTTAACTCGAGTTACGCGGACTTGCGCGGACCGAAAAGTTTAACCCTGGGTTAAGACACTAACTCGAGTTAGTAGACGTCAGATTCATACGAGAACTGTCATTTTAACTCGGGTTAGTGTCTTAACCCAGGGTTAAACTTTTCGTGCAAGTGACCCTTAGTGTCTTAACCCAGTGTAAAATTTTCCGTGCAAGTGGCCCTAAGATATCCAAGTAATATTCTGAACTTCATTCGTGTAGAAGTCATGTATTGTTTTTCCAGAAAACAAGAACTGTATGTTCATCTCCAGGGCCTCTAATCTACGACAGTATTGCCGACAATATTTCGGGTGATAGGACCTTGTGCAGGGTCCGTCCGGATCGCTACCACCATCTTCTCCATTAACCTACCGCCAAACAGCAGTGTTCGCTTTGTTGTGTTCCGGTTTGGGGATAAGACGGCCGGTGAAATGACTAGCATAGAGGCATTCCATCTTAGTCCTCAGGGTTTGTAACGCATTTGCAGTCTTAGGATTGCATCGCAGTCTTGTGAATGCGCATGTGTATGGGTCACAGTTTCCACTTACCATCATGGCCTGTGTGCTTGTTTGTCTTCTCTATGCCATAAAAAAAAGTTATGGTATTATTTATAACTCGGGCGCTTAACGTCAAGTAAATAAGAGCTATCAAAACGATGACAAAACGATAGCAACGCAAAAGCAATATGGTTTGCCGTAGTTGAATAGAGAGGCCCTACAACTCTATTCCAGGCGGTAAAATACAAATGGTATTTGACATGTTACAGTATTGTTTTTGACTCGGTTGCCATTACTGTCAACTAAATAAGAGTTATCAAAACGAAGGCAATACGATACGATAACAGCTCAAAGACGATATGGTTTTTACCACCTAGAATAACGACCCTGGGCCATGATGTATCACCATATTGACAACGTAAAGATAGCTCTTATTCACTTGACAGGACGGTCGAGTTAAAAACAACACGATAACACGTCAAACGCAAAATGTTTTTACCTATTAACAGTGCGCCGAGCAAACCTCATCAACTTTTTGACGCTAGGACTTTCAGACACTAGGACGTTTCATCCTCTGGATTTTTTGACCGTGGACTTTTTGACCGTGGACTTTTTGACCGTGGACTTTTTGACCGTGGACTTTTTGACCCTTGGACTTTCAGACCCTAGGACGTTTCATCCCTCGGACTTTTTGACAATCGACAATGTGACACCTGGACTCTCTGACCCTTGGACATTTATGCCCCAGAAGGGCTCAATGGTTGTCAATCGAAATGAGTATTGAACGAGCGATTTTTTTATATACCTACTGGCCGTTCTAAGAGGGCCAATTTGACAGCTGTCATCTGAGTACAAAATATGAGTTTGAGGTTATATTTTGTACTAAGATGACAGCTGTCAAATTGGCCCTCTTAGAACGGCCAAACTGTAGTATGTGTAAAACAAGGTCGCTTCCCGCTGTCTGTCCCGCTGTATGTACGCAACGGATTTTTCGGATTTCATCTCTAGATAGTGATTCAAGAGGAAGGTTTTTATGTATAACTAGCGGACGTCCACGACTTCGTATCATTACTATTATTGTGTTTTCTAATTAACTAATGAATTCCCTTGCAATCAGACGATACTTTTTTGTAGCGCAAGTAAAAACACAATTTATAGGATACATAACAAACTTTAATAACAATGACCCTTTGAGTAGTCAGCTTAACGGGACAAGGTGGCCACTTTTTTCCGTTAAGTTGATAACTCGAAGGTGAATTGTTAATAAACTATGTAAAATACCATATAAGTTGTGTTTTCATTTGTAGTACAAAAACCTACCGACCAATTTCAATAAAATATTTTAGTTTATTAGAAAACACAATAATAGTAATGAGAGCGCCACTGTACAGTCAACCAATTTGATTTCTAGGCCACTTTGGACTATATTAAAGTGACGTTGTCAACCAAAACGTAAGAGACTCCCTATGATTTGGTTTACAACGTCACGTTGACAAAGTCCATAGTGGCCAAGGAATCATATTGGTTGACTGTACATTCGGCGTACGCTCGGCGCAGTCTTAAAATAGACAACCTGTTGTCACAACAAATACTATTTAATTTATTTTTTCCTCGCCTCTATGAGTGTCCCACTGCTGGACAAAGGCCTCTCCCCTTGATCTCCATGAGTGCCTATTAGGTGCCTCTTCCGGCCCCTTCCGGCTTATTTAATTTCCTGTTAAAAAAGTGTCAACCCAGGGAACACGTCGCATTTCGTTAATTACAAATACTTTGTTAAGATACATCCCTGGTTACCACAATGGAGCTGTAAATCCATTATAGCAGCGCGAGTGCGCCGGCGCGCCTGCCGGCTCGACGGACCGCTCTTTTTAATCATACTTAGTTGCTCGAAACGCTTGCGGCGTCTGTTGGGACCGATCTGTCATCATCACGGATGGTGTTATTCTTTTAATCAATTCACTTTACATTTCGTCGAAGAATTATTATTATTAATCAGCGAAGCGATTTTTTTTTATTGGGTGCAGTTTACTTTGACTAAGAAGATCAGTGGGGTTATTATGACGTATCTGTGCAATTCATTTTACGCTGAAAGAAATGGACAGAGTTATGTAACTACTATAGCTCCGTCCTTTACGCTCACCGTAAAATTAACTGCTCAGCCATGTCATAATAACCCCCCTGGTTACATAACTCTGTCCTTTTCTTTCAGCGTAAAATGAATTGCACAGATACGTTTACCCCACAGAACTGAAATTCTAGCCGATAAAAACTGTATCGTCTTAAACCTGTTATCGTATTGTCAACGTTTTTATAGCTCGTATTTACGCGGCAGCAATGGCGGCCTAGACCTATTGCCTAACGCACTCGCCATCGCAATCGACTTCAAATCGGAACCTCCTTTCTAAATCTACTTAGGTACTGTAAACGGGACCAATTTAAATAATTCACAGTATTGATAATAATTATAGTATGTAATCAGTTTACTGAAATAATATACAATGTAAGCTAACCTAGGTATCTGATGTAATATTGTGTAACAACCTGACCAGTACGATAATGAGTTGGTCAATAAATTTCCGATTCAAAAATTGTTTGTATGGATGTCGATAGAATAGTCTATATTTAGGTAATTAAGCATTAGGAAAAGTGCATTTTTGCTCACTTTGGAGCTTAGGCATTATTTAAGTGAATATTAGCCTGGCGTCACATATTATGTTGATGTAGGAGGATTAAAGTGGAAGTGGCACAAGAACCAAATGCAGACTTGTAGTCAAGCATTGGAATTACAAGTAGATTAAGTTATGTAAATAACTAGTGTTAAGGGTTAAATGTAAATTACAAAAGCAAGGTGGGAAGAGTGTTAGAACTGGTATTATTGTTGTGAGGCTGGTATGGAGTTTAGGCTGGCAACCTCGCTCTCTTCTCCCTGCGTCAGTCAAGCGTCGAGGCTAGCTAGTTTTAAGGTAACTTGATTTTAATAAATAAAGTTACTGTTAAACGTTATCAATTTGTGTTGAATTAATCTCAATTTATAACAATCCCGGCTTTGCTCATGAGTGATTTTGTGAATTCAGTATTGCTGATATAAATCAACCACGCAGTTAATATTTAATCAATATCAAAAACCACACGTTTCAATTAAACACTTGCGAGTTCCCGCAAAACAGCCGCTTGACGTCGAGTAGCGAAGGTCGGTATAAAATACAATAAACGTGCCATTAAGACCGCACCGAACAAACGTCGAGCGTCCAGTGGCGCCCTCTTTACTATTATTGTCTTTTCTAATTAACTAAAGAATCTCCTTGCAATCAGACGATACGTTTTTGTAGCGCAAGTAAAAACACAATTTATGGGATACGTAACAAACTTTAATAACAATAACCCTTTGAGTAGTCAGCTTAACGGGAAAAGTTGACAGCTCGAAGGTGAATTTTATTGTTATTAAAATAATCATGAGATATAATACCCTATAACTTGTGTTTTCATTTGTAGTACAAAAAACTCAAGAAAATACTTAAGTTTATTAGAAAACACAATAATAGTAATGAGGGTGCCACTGTACATCCGGCGTACGCTCGGCGCAGACTTAAAGCAAATAATGTATTTCATAATTAATGGAACGCTAGCGTTTCCCGTTATTATTTAGTTTGACAAATAAATGTTTATCTATTCGCCTTCAATTATCTGAGGATTATAGTTAGTCTCGACACGTTTTGTTATGTTATTGTTTATAACTCCATCATTGTCAAGTCTAAGATATAATAACGTTAACAATACAATAACTTAATAAAAGCAATTAGGTTTAGCCCGAATAGAATAGAGACCCTGGATATTACTCGTAATATAGCATGACTATTATTATGTGATTCCGTTGCTCAAAAATACATAGGTTCATATTTATTACCTCGGGATGTCCAGGGCCTCTAGCCAAAATGCAAAAGCTATGAACGTTTTTTATTTTCTATGACTAAAAATGTATGGGATGACATTCTCGTACGTTTCGATAAATCAAGTGATCAACTACTACTTACAAACCATGTAGAAATAAAAAAAAGGGTGTAAGAATGTGCTGCGAGCACGGGCGGTTCCTCGAGCCACAGGAGTCTCGAGCGCTGGTTTTCAGTCTGCCCCTTTTCCGCACTATGTCTAGATTTACATAATTTATCAAGTAGATCAGATAATATAGATTACATTACAATTTAAGCAACCTTACAATATAATAATAAAAAATAAAAAGCAACGAGTTTATTTAAAAAACATGTTTAAACAGCACGAAACCATTTTGATGAAACACCATTGATACAATATTTTTTATGCAGCTTCTAATTCTCTGTTGGGTTAATAAAGTATTTTTTAGCGTTGCTATCTCAATGTTACTTAAAATAATCTAGGATACTTTCAAAAACAAATACGAGGTTCAAGTGTTCATCGGATTATCGACAAAACTTAAAGTCACACCCCTGCCACAAAAGCAAACTCGAAGCGGCACACAAGGCCCAACTCAACCCCCCAATAATAAAGCCGCACCAACAGGCAAAAACGTTAGCTCCGTAAAACAACCCTGTGACGCGGCTTTATTTAATTTGTCCGATTTGCGGAACGTACTCTAATTAACATCAGCTGTCCGGCTGTCCGGCCGTCTGTTGCGGAGTAATCCTGTTAGTGGAAGTCTGTTTTCTATTTCGTTATTAATTCTGTCTATACCTCCGGCAAGGAATAATACAAGTGAAGCTGGACAAGTTGCTTAACGATAACGTAAATGATTTTCAAAAACCAAATGTTAATTGACGTAGGCGCTCGACGCGACCGTCTGTCAGCTTACGCCAATCCTATATATTTATCAAAGGATAACGAACACCGAATACATGTTGTCTAGGGCCTAAGTTTACTTTGTGAAGAGTTCTAGTACTGCATAACCTTGTTATGTTGCTAAGAAGAGTAAGCAAGACCATAACCAAACAGTATGTCTAGCTCGCTCTCTGAATCACGTTTAAACCACACGCGTATATGTATATTGAGTATTGGCATTGACGCAATCGTGCAACTTTATATTTTAAGGGGTACATCTCTATAGGTCATAGGTTCACAAAGTGGTCCTTGCCACCCCCAGTAGGCGTGGGGGTGGTAAGGCCCTCTGAAAAAAGGGGTGCTGAAGCTAATAGACAAATTATAAAGATATAAAATAAAATAGAGTACGAACAGCAAAATCTTCTTTAACCGAAATCCAAATAAGATACAATTGATTTTATGATCAATATATTTTAGTTCTTTCACAGCAGTCTATGGTATTATTTGACTCCTAGTCATATCAAGTATTCAAATTGGTTTTGAAAGTCCTAATGATATCCAATGTTGATCCTTGTACCGTTTTTCACTTAGTAAAAAGTACGTTTATATTTCCAAATGTTGTTTGCTAGAGGGACGGTGAAAAAAATTGTCTTGCTAAGTGGGCCGGCAGACAAAAAAGTTTGTCAACCCATGCATCATCGTCGTTTCAGTGATGTGAAGTGAGAAGCGTCCACTACTAGGTATACGAGTAGAACCGGTTGTGCTTTGCATCCATCGGTTACCAGCAACCTTGCTAACCTCCTAACCTAACCACGTTAGCCGGTCCACCTTGTTGGAGGTCTACCCACGCTGTGTCTTCCAGTGGAGTAATCTGTTTTGCGAGCGGTGTACCCCGCCCACTGCCACTTAAGTTCAGCAATTGTCAGCTGTATAGATCGGTGATATGTAATAAAACCAATAAAGCCGTGTAGGTTCCATTCAAAATGGAATACTACGTTCTCTTCGCGATTTTTTTTAACGCAGATTCGACTTTCACAATTCGGGAACACACCAATTTTATGACGTGATGTGAAATTTACTACAGAGAGTTTAGGCCTGTATCTACACAGAAAAAGTCAAACATCGCAAACCCGCATGTAACTACGATTGTTTTATATGTTGTTATGTCTTTGAGTAGTTAACACCCAAGTTTGCAATCCTGAAAACTCTGTGCAATGTGGGGGTACCCATTGCGCTCGAAAAACTGCGACATTTTGGCACATGTTTCAGTATTTTCGAAAAACTACACTTAGGAAGCGTTTTCAAGTATCTTGGTTCGGTTGGCGTTATAGACTGTCCTAGTTACACTTTAGTATATCAAATTAAAAAGAAAAAGCAAAATATTTGCTGGCAAAAGCTAATAACAGATACACAAATTCATCGATATTGCACCATGCTTTGGCCGTTGTTTAGTTTAACGCCATTTTGTTTTCGTTACATCATTGTTTGCCAATCCGTGAGGCTAACAGCATACTGTTATTTACCTAAAAGCGTTTAAAGGGCATACATCAGATCGTTTTAACTGCTTTATTATTTGCTTTGTACGAATCTGCCTTAATTTTCCAGTACATTTTGGACAAGGTTAATTTGGGCCGTAAAATTTAGTTATTTTTATTGTATAGAGAAGACAAACGAGCACACAGGCCACCTGATGCCAAGTGGAAACTGTGACCCATAGACATTCGCATTCACAAGACTGCAATGCAATCCTAAGAATGCGTTGCCAACCCTGAGGACTAAGATGGAATGCCTCTTTGCTAGTCATTTCACCGGCTGTCTTAACCGGAACACAACAATGCGAACACTGCTCAATCAATCACTGATCAATTTTGTTACATCAATGATTGTCAAATCAAATTCTTATTGATTGGAAGCAGAATTTGTATTGTCTATTTTTCCCGGTTTGAGTTATCGTGTCGTATCATTCCCTATTTCTGAAAACAATTTGATAGTGTTGACGGATCTCCTATTTTAGGTTACTTTGGCCCTTCGAGCTTGCTTTCCAATCATCAACTAACATAGCCAACAACCACCTACCTTTCCCAAACTAATCTAAAATCTGCGATTGAAAGAATTCTGGTTCTGAAAATAGCGACTGGTAAAAAGAACATCGGACAACGTTGCGAACAGGAAACTCTCGCAAAAGACAAAAATGTTTTTAAAATAATCTGACAAGTTTCCTTAGAATATTGCCTTCACCATTATAACTTCCATTACGAGAGAAAGCTGCGCACTGAGCAGTGTAAGGTACTTAAGTTGCAAAAAAATATTGGTCCACTGGGAGTCGAACGTACCTTGCAAACTAGTGGACACCTCATCATAATGTTAGTTAAAGATTTCATGAAAGGCATTTCTTGCCGCATGGGTTGTTTTTCTTGCTAGTAGCAAGTATTACATAACCTAACCTACGTAAATAATGTTTGATATATCGTAAAAACATCATGGTTTTGGCAGAAAATAGCATTCGATGAAATAAACTTCGATGAAATGATACAGTTAATGAAGTGAAATTCGATAAAATGATGGGTGTCCTTATTAAAGTTTAATGAAGGATGTAGTAAAATGTGTAACGGGTAATAATCCCTAAAACGAAATAAGCTTTAGAATACAGATGACTTATCCTCTTTTCAATCATGCTGTGCAGTGGTGACATTTAGCTTGAGCCATATTGTAAAGCTGCCTTATTGTCTCCTGTCAAACAATTCTTCGCGCTCAAGAGGAGCCATGACCTCCAACCCCCCTTTTAAATCCGCCACTGATGTTGCGCTTACTCATTGGTTAACCTACCCCCTATTTCACCATCCCGACAATGGCAGGTGATAGGTGACATTTCAGTGTACATGAGGCAGGTTATATGAAACCTAGTCATGCATCAACGTATTAACTTAGCATGGCACGAGTAATTATCAAGATGATGAAATAGGGGGAGCTAGCTACCTAACAGTAAGCAGGGAGGTAACAGCAATGTTACCTCCCAGCCTCTCTCCTTTACTGACCTGTCTCCGTCCGCATTCTGCCACAGTTTGGAGTCCCGGCCGTCGCTGCCCACGCCGACATCCAGCGCCGAGTGTCTGCAACAACCAGAATTCATCATCATCATGCGAGCCAAAGACTAGACATAGGGGGCCTAAGGATCGCCACGTAATCGAAACAGCAGAATGCTGCTGAGAGAGTATTTGGCCACTTCAACCCACAAACCCACAAATCCAAACCATTAATTGGTTTATGAGGTGTTTTTAAAATGTCAAATTTGTACTTGTTTTGAAGCATGATAAATAAAGAAAAAAAAAATACCGATCTTGTTGTCTTTAATATATTTTCGAGAACTACCAGCAACTTTTGATGTCATAATGTGGTGTTAGTCTGCTTACCGAAGAGTTTTTGTTCATTTTATAAAGATACATTACGCGAAGACGACATTGACGGCAAGAGTCACCCTGGGGGTTTTTATGACATAAAGCAGTTCAGTTTAGGCTGAGAGAAAGGAACAGTGCTGTATAACTACTAAAGCTCTGTCCCTTTCCCTCAACCTAAACTGAACTGTAAGTGTCAAAGAGAATTCCGCTCTTGATAATACAGCTCTGCTGCAGCAGGACAACAACGCATTCAACGCTAATGCATGCTATATAGCTTATTTATTTTTGCGAGCTATTATAAAATTATCGTGACCAACATGTCAATTATTGTTTCTTATCTAATATTTTGCATGTCGATTTGAATGTCGGCTGAATACTGATTCTGTTATTTATTTTATAATCTTATTGTAACGTATTCTAGCAAATAAACATTTTCTATTTCAAGAGTGTGGGACTTGAGCAGGCGGTCAATTACGGCTTTGAAGTCTTGGGGTTCAATTTTTATAATTGTTTAAATGGTTTGACTTGGCATCACTACTGACATTGACGAGTTCAAGCATATTTTTCTTGAAATGGGTCTCAAATTAACGCTTGTCACCGTACATAAAAAAGGGCGATCGCTGAGTCTTATATTAAAATAAACCTAAGCAATACTTAGGCAGTAACGACATTCGTTATCGAGTTACTAAACAATCAAACTCGTCTTCCGATGACAATTTGCAGAACTAAATCTGTAGCGTCGACGTTATCGAAGTTTCTCGTTCGACTCAACAGAAGGAATCTAACTTTAGCCTTAGATCAATTGCACTGCGGCACTAACTTGTACGCCGCGTAATATCCGTGGCTCCCGGCTATCAGATTAGGAATAAAATATGAGGAGTAAAATAGATAAAATAAATGGGAAATTTGAGCATCACACACAGATCAGATGAGGCTAGCCCCAAACTAAGCTCTTCGCTTGTGCTATGGTTACTAGACAACTCTAAATATACTTTTCGTATATCTGGGTATGTTCCAGAACTTGAATATTACGGCATTAAAAACCTGCTGTACGTAAATAAATAAATAAATATAAGGGGACAATCTCACACCAATTGACCTAGTCCCAAACTAAGCTCTAGGCTTGTACTATGGGTACTAGACAACGATATAAATACTTATATAGAGAAATATATACTTAAATACATAGAAAACATCCATGACTCAGGAGCAAATATTCGCGCTCATCACACAAATATCTGCCCTTACCGGGATTTGAACCCAGGACCGCTAGCTTCGTAGGCAGGGTCACTACCCACTGTCCCGAATGTAGATTTTCCAATACGTTTAATGGTTAAAGGGTTAGTAAGGTTTTAATGACACTGATAAAGAATGCTATGTACCTTGTGCTACAACACCTTTAGCTCTCTTGGCTAAAAATATACACTATTTGATACAACTGAGCAATCCACGCGAAACGTTGTGATAATTCTGGGGTTCCTTTAGGCAAAACTGTGTGGCACATTGACCAATGATTTTTATTTCAAAATTTAATTTAACAGAGTCCTATTTCTAAGTGTTTTGGCCCTTCGGGCCAGACGCAGAACTAACATAACGTAAACCTACCCCAGATCTCAGGATATTCCAGATTAAGCTAGACTAAACCGTTAAGTTGAAGTTTGACCGTTTGTTGCACTGTTTGCTAACATGGCAACTACAATGCAACAGAAAGATACACATACACATACGTCAAACGGTATCCCCTTGTTTCCCTGACACTCATTTCGTAGAACGTATCACTTTGCAGAATTTTCTTGTTATAGAAAGCTATTTTTTTTTTTGCGGGTGGTAGGACCTTGTGCAGGGTCCGTCCGGATCGCTACCACCGTCTTATCCATTAACCTACCGCCAAACAGCAGTGTTCGCATTGTTGTGTTCCGGTTTGGGGATAAGACAGCCGGTGAAATGACTAGCATAGAGGCATTCTATCTTAGTCCTCAGGGTTGGCAACGCATTTGCAGTCTTAGGATTGCTCTGCAGTCTTGTGAATTCGAATGTCTATGGGTCACAGTTTCCACTTACCATCAGGTGGCCTGTGTGCTCGTTTGTCATCTCAATGCAATAAAAAAAATAAAAAAATCTGCTCAACTCGTATGGATTTCAGGTTATCTTAAATATGATTCAGGTAGGTTAGGTTAGGTAAGTCTAGTAACCATCACAAAATAACCTAAAATCAACGCGGGTACGGCAAAAAAAGCTTGTATGAAACGAAAATTCTGCAAAGTAATATGTATGTTCCATGAAATCAGTGTCGGCGAAACAAGGGTAAGCCACGGCAAACTTATAGCAACCCTCAGTTTTCGTCGGGGGGTTAAAAATCGATCAAAGTCCTCAATTAATCCCTATTACTAAGCTCCTGTAAAGTCCGTTACTTGCCTTCAGTTTCAAAGACTAACTACCTCTACTTAGTTCACGAGTTAGCGTTAAACTCAAGACAAACACGTGTCCGAAGTTAAAGTTTTTGCGGGACCTGCCGGGCACGTCACTTACCGAATCGACAAGTTAACAACAAGTTTTACGAGTTTCGTACTTTTTTTAGGGTTCCGTAGAGGAACCCCTAGGAAGAGACTGTGTTGCCAATACCTCTATCTATTTTCTTTGATTTAGAGAGCAAAGCTTTTGTTTAGTAGTAGTAGGACCTTGTGCAGGGTCTGCCTAGATCGCTACCACCGCCTTATCCTTTAATTTGCGGTCTAAACAAAAATCAAAAATCTCCTTTTTCTTCCTTTATCTCTCACGTAACATTTTTGGCATGTTTTCCTGTTGATCTACGCATGTTGTTTGATATTATATTGAATTTAATATTTATTGCTGTATATAATGCTAGATTAAGAGTACCATTGTAATATGGTTAAAAAATGACTGACTGCTGAGTTTCTTGCGGCGTTTCTTCTCAGCAGTATCTCCTCTTGGGAAGCGCTGGTAGATTCTTGACGTGTAAAAGTGGCCTACTTACTGAATAAATGTCTTTTTTTTTTGTCTTAGGATTGCAGTCTTTATATTGTGGTCTGCAAATAGACATATTATTATACGAAAATGAAAAAAAAAAATTAAATTTAAATAAATTTACTGACATGCCCCGTCTACATACCATTCGATTTCGATCTTAATTAATACTAAATCAACAATTTAATTATTATTATGCATAACAACGAAATGCATAATTTCTTAGATCATAACGTTCATGGTTCCAAAAGTAGACATTTCTAACTTTGATTACTATTAATGTGATCACATAAACTCACACTTTCATTCCCAGAGTGGGGTAGGTAGAGCAACAGAATTACCTGTAAACACAATGGTAATTGTATCTATACAACCTTAGTCGAGCGGTTGTAAAATGCGAAAAAAAATGGGTTGCCATTATTCTATTACTGTATTTTGTAGTCTATTGTATAAAGAAATAGAGTCGATAATCTATGTTAACCTTCGAAGGCGGTTAATATCTGCTTAAACTGCGAGCTCGTCCTAATTTGTGGTTAACTACACAATGGCTTTGTATTTTTAAGTGGATAAGCTCAGTTGAAAAAGTTTAAACTATAGGTACCAACAACTCTAAAAACTAATTTTGTAAACACACTCTGCACAAATATAGGCTAGGATGTCTACCAGACGCATTTCTAAAGTCTTTGATAAATATTGATGTGGTCACCAGTTCTAACCCAATTTGACCTAGTAAGAAGAAATTTTGAAATGATAAATGAGTGTTATTAAAAACAAAACGCAATCGCTCAAGTAATTTATTTACAGTTGATGATGGCTTACGTGTTACAAAGAAAACCATTTGTTAAATTTATCTAAGAAATGGCTGAGAAATTGCACTCGGGCTGCACCTGCAGCGATGCATCTCCGCCAGCTGCGGCGCCAGACCACTCGATCAAAGTTGCCAGCTGCCGCATGTGTTCCTTATCTGCACAATATATTCTCTAACGTAAGCAGTTTGTGCATATCACGATGATTTTCATAAGGTTTACTACCCACTCGAGCACTCAAATCGAAAGTAGTATTTTTTATAGAAAGGAGAAGACAAACGAACACACAGTACCTGATGGTAAGTAGGATCTGTGACGCATATGTTTGCATTTTTAAGAGTAGAATCACACGACTGCAATCCTACGACTGTAAGTGCATTGACAACCCTAAAGACTATGCTAGTAATTACACACCAATAACTATTAATTAATTATACGTTATTTTGAATAAAAACAAACTTGATAATATATTTGAGGTGATGTGTCAAACAGTACCTACTAATTTGTTTACATCTTTGTCAATCTCAATTGGAACAGACGATAGGTTAAAAATAAGATAGTAGCGATCCCGATTCCTCCACAAATTAAAGACAATCAGTAAAAAGGATGAACAAAAGGAAAACTTTTCTATTGTTTTCCTCTCGAGCGTCGTTCAGTTTGACAAAAGTGTTAAAACAACGAATACTTCGCGTTCTGCTACAAGGGAATGCTCTTTGTGCATCGCCATTTTAGAATAAGAATTCTGAATGATCTGCATTTGTAGGATTGTTATATGTAGGCTCAAGATTTTCATACCAAATGCAGTGACGTTTTTCTCCCCTTAAACAGATGCACGTTCTGCACGTTTTTCTTCCCAGGAAAATATTTGTTTGGTTTTTTTTTTATTGGTATGCGATTTAAGCGTCACCTCACTTTTACATTTTTTATCCAATGCCCATTCTCTTAATTAAGTTAGACCTTATTTTGATGGGATCTGGAGTGACCCTAACTAAGGTCTGTTGATTTTTACTTGTCTTATATAGTAAACCACTTTCTAACCTCAAAATTAACCTTTTTTGGCTAAAGTAGTTCTTTTGTGGTAAATAAAGTAAACTGAGTAAACATTTTGGACGTCACTTGGCCAATGCATTGTCTATGATTAGTTTGAAAATATTTTAGTTAAAAAAGGTTAATGTTGAGGTTAGAAAGTTATTTACTATATAAGACAAGTAAGAATGAACAGACATTACAGTACTACTCGTAGTAGGTAGGTACTACTAGCGGTCTCGGATTTGGTACAGTCAAATATTTAAGTGGTGAGCGTAAGCACTCGTATTTGTTTCTAAGTAATGGATGATTTCTATGTACACTTGGGAGCAGAGAAATCGAATCACTTAGTACTGAATTTCCATAGAAAGTGGCTCGATTTCTTTGCTCCCAAGTTTATTACTCGTAATTACCTAGTTATTCTCTATACATTATGAGTATTCGTCTTGTACGTTAATTTAAACTAAAGGTAAACGCAGAATCTCGATGAAAATAGCAAGTTACTTACTACCCAACAGACTTGACCGAATAACGTAAGTCCAATAATTTAAGTAGGTATCTAACTTTCCAAAAGAAACGAGGGATGGACTGTGTACAAGATGATATGGCTAGAAAGGGAGTGACTACCGAGATGACGACGAATAGAGAAGTATAGAAGAATAAAACATGTTGCACCGACCCCAAATAAGGTATAAAGGCAGGTGAATGATGTGATGACCTAACTTTCCAGATTTTCGTGCATAATAGATTAATTAGAGAGTGTCTGTTTTACCGAGTAAATTGTTTATTCAGAGGTTAATTTGGGCTCTGATTATTGGTATTGGTAATTAAATTGTGAGAGGATTTATAGGATTACGTACATACATACATTGTGCTACGTTACGACTCCATGTGTTAAAATTGGATGTGTAATTAATTAAATTCGATTGCATAAAAACGAATGTGCTCAATTTCAGTTTACATATAACACAAATTGAATGACTTCTATTTTAATAATAATCAAACGTCAACGTTGTTTTAATTTGGATCCTGCAACAGCCGGCACGCAGTTAACCGTTTTATTTCATCGGTTTAGTAATCTAGTTAACTGCTTTGTTTAACCGTCGCAGCGCTGGTAACAGAGATATTCCGCGTTCACGGCATTGGTAGAATTCTTTAAAGAACTTCACGTTTAATCCATTCTATTGGAAGAACCCGTTCTAGACTAGATACATGCAAGTGCTTCGCGCGATGTCGCCTGCTATTGTATAAACCTTAACCGCCTTCCTCATAAACGTAGAATAACCGCGGGGTAGCAGTAAGAATGGTTTATTCTTTGTGCTTATCTGTAAAAATCCAAATGTCACAAAGCATGGTTTAGCTACCCCACGGTTATCCCACGTTTATAAGTAAGGTGGTAAGAGGTTTCTAATAGTGAATTTTATTGTTAATTTTTCTTATAATTAAACAAATTAAAAAGTGCTGAGTTTCTACTCCGTAAAATCATATTGCTTTAAAAATATAATATAATATTACAAAATTTAATAGATATAATTAATTCACCGCTTACTTATAGCAACACAATACATTTAAAACAAATGACAAATATTAAACAAATCAAACATGGTGTTAATAAAGAGACGAGCTTTGCCTATAGTCTATACATTGAGGTATTTAAAAAAATGTAAACAATCCAAACCACGTGACATTGTTAAAAATCCAATCAAAACTGTTTTATTGCAATTTGACGTATCAGTGTTCTGCTTCTATTGGCTGATGAACTATATCACGTGGTAGTTTTGTTTACTTTTTTTTAAATACCTAAAAGTACAGACTATTGATTGAAAAAATGACCTTCTGCTGGAGTTTCTTGCGGCGCTTCTTCTCCGCAATGATGGTCTCGTCCGAAGCGCTGGTGGACTCACCCTATATTACCGACGTGAAAAGAGCTCTCATGTGGCCTATTTACTAAATAAATATTTTGAATTTTGAATTTTATAGTTTGGGACCAAAGTCCGACTCGCGCACTGTTTTTTTTTGTTAATCGTTTTTAATTCGATGTCGAGCTCGACGTGGCGCTCGTGAGTAGACCAGGTCCGCGTCCGCCCGAAAACGCCATTTATGATGAGAACTATAAAAATGTTTCATTTTAACTGGAACGGTCTCGGGTATTATGAAAAATACTGATTATTTCGCGCGGGGCTCTGTTGGCTTAACAGTTTATTGTTTCAACTTATTGCTCCTATTTTTAAATTCAGTTCATTAAGAAAGTGAGTTCGGTGGGCAATGAAAGTTGAAAATGGAAATACTTAGCCCCTAACCTTACTTATCTTACCAATTGGATAATAGCAAAAGTGTTCTAAAGAAAGAAAGTCAAAGTCAAAGTCAAAGATCGTATTGCTTAATTGTGACAGATGGTGATCATAAAATACGGGTCCATATAAGCTCATATAAAATTGGTCTTTCGAATTTTTATTCAAATACCGATTTGTGACTATACCTACTCATCATTACTCCGAAAAATTATGCTCATACTTTTTTGTTCATACTTTTTCAAGTCATAATCATCGCAACTCATAATACATTTTTTCAAAAAACTGTTACGAAATGAAAGTTTGTAATTTCATTTCGCAAAAATGTAATTGTGCTTAGAACATCACATATAACATGGGTGACATGGGCTTATTAAATAACTTAGGTAGGGTTGGATTGATGACCACAAGATATATTTAAAAAATCTGGCGGGAAGTACGTTTTTGCGAATAGATAAGTTTGTAAAATGATACATACATACATACATACATTAAATCACGCCTGTTTCCCTGAGAGGTAGGCAGATACCACTTCTTTCCATTTGCTCCGATCTTGACAAATTTCTTTCGCTTCTTCCACATTCATACATCGAGTCATGCACGCACGTCGATTTCGGGTACTTAAAATTCGGCCCTTTTCCAGTATTTCTCCGATTTGACTCTAAAAAGTACGCCTAGGGCGGCCCCTTCCGACCCGTCCACTCACTTTCGATCTGTATATCTCTTTCGTCAATCTTTTTTCATCCATCCTTTCCAAATGACCGAACCATCGAAGCATGCCCTTTTCAATCTTAGTCACTACATCTTCTTTTATTCCACATTTCTCTCTGACTTTTTCATTCCTTACTCTATCAATCAGTTTCATACCACACATACTACGCAAAGAGCGCATTTCAACTGCAGTTACACTACTAAAAAAAAGTAAAAAAAATAATGTTGTAAAATGATATAGTTTGTCAAATGATGATTTGGTACAACATTAGTGAACCCTTTAATTGACTGAAACTTGAGGAATCTTTAAGGTCATAACACGGCCCCTGTAATTAAGCAATATGATGTAGGGTTAGGTTTAAAACAACGTCCTCAATAAATCGTGAACCGTTCGTTAACGTCACGTAATGTCATTTCATTTAATGTCAGCTGGGAATATGTGGTTTTAAAACGAAATTAATTACGAATATTATAGCCGAATGAAAAATGACCGCGCGAGATCAGAGTAATACGGAAAATATATTTCGTGTTTTATTATACTCGTGCACTTTTAATAATATAATGTATTTATATTTTACGTTTTATTTCGAACTGGCGACCCGCCTTCGCTTTGCTTCGGTGTAGTAAGTTTTCTGTAACACCCGTACATAAAATATTTCATTGTGGATAAAAACCTTCCTCTTGAATCACTCTATCTATTTAAAAAAACCTCACTAAAATCCGTTGTGTAGTTGTAAAGATCTCAGCATACATACAGACAGCGGAAAGCGACTTGGTTTTATACTATGTAGTGATTGCTTATATTTCAAAACAGTTAAGACTGCACCGAGCTAACGTCGAGCGTCCAGTGGCGCTTTCATTTCTTTTATTGTGTTTTCTAATTAACTGAAGAATTTCCTTGTAATCAGACGATACTTTTTTGTAGCGCAAGTAAAAACATAATTTATGGGATAGGTACGTAACAAACTTTCATAACAATTAGGTACCCTTTGAGTAGTCAGTTTAACGGGAAAAGGTGGCCACTTTTTCCGTTAAGTTGATAACTCGAAGGTGAATTGTTATTAAACTATGTGATATACCCTATAAGTTGTGTTTTAATTTGTTGTACAAAAATCTACCGACCAATTTCAAGAAAATACTTTAGTTTATTACAAAACACAATAATAGTAATGAGGGCGCCACTGTACATCCGGCGTACGCTCGGCGCAGTCTTAAGTATAAAACACACTAAATATCAGCAAACATTGTATGAATTCATCTTAGCGGTTGATTCAAGTCCAAATTTAATTTCAAAAAAATTTTACTGTGTTGCATTCAGGTTAAGACTGCACCGAGCAAACGCAGGCCGTCCAGTGGCACCCTCATTACTATTACTGTGTTATGTTCAAAACTAAAACACTAACTAATTAACTAAAGTATTGTCTTAAAATCGCAGAATGGTTATTTGTTGTACAAATGAATACACAATTTACAGGGTATAGAAGTAACTTCTTATAATTAAGTAACTTAACGAAAAAAAGCGGGCACCATTTTCCGTTCAGTTAGACTAAAATAAGGTTTTTATCTAAGTTATAATATGCTATACAATATGTATTTATTATTATTAGTACAGCAAGAAACCATTCGGCGATTTCAAGACAATACTTAAGTTGGTTAGTGAACATACACAATGATAGCAATGAGGGCGCCACTGTACATCCGGCGTTCGCTTGTTGTAGTCTCAAGTTCAGATAACACACAGTGTACACACAGGCTGACACAGTTGCACACATTGTTTAATACGTATGACTGACAAAGACAGACCTTGAACATTTTCAGGGAAGTATCTGTAAACATTCCAAACCACGTGACATTGTTAAACAGCGAATCAAAACTGTTTTATCGAACTTTGACGTATCAGTGCTCTGCTTCTATTGGCTGACAAATAACACGTGGTTGTTAGGTTTACATTTTTTTAAATGCCTAAATTCTCCTACAAAATGGCGGTGTTAATTAAATGCGCGTGTGAAGCCGGCCCATAAATTTGGCGCGGCGAGTGTGACACGAGCCTAAGCAAACAAAAAGAAGCGAATTTATACGTTTAATCAGGTGAGCCAACATGGCCGCCTCGCCTTCGCGCACGTTCAAACCAAATTAATGCCAGAAATGTTATCTCTATGGCTTTCCCCTATAATCTAAATGGTGATTTATTCTTTCTTGTTACTCGTATTTACTTATTACAACCCACTAGTCCCCGCGTGGTTGCCGGGTTAGAATAGTGCCACTCCGTGTCTTCCCGTCGATGTCGTAAGAGGTGACTAAGGGAATAAAGGCTTGTAGTACCTACTGTTAGGCGATGGGCTTGCAACCTGTCACTAATACACTGGTAAACATCTTAGCCTAATTGTGCAAAATGTGATTACAGAAATATTTTCAAGTTTTTAAAGTTGTTAGTAATTTTGTAGCTCTGCCTACCCCACTCTGGGAATAAAGGCGTGAGCTTATGTATGTATGTACTTATTACACGACTGCCCAAAAAAAGGAGTGTAATGTTTCCAGGGTTCAGGTATGTATGTATGTATGAAGTGTATGAAGTGTGCTTATACATATACAATGGTTTCTTGTCATTATCTAGGCTTAGGGTTAATGGTGTGGAACTTACGATAATGCATCGTAAGCAGAATTATAAGTAAATGTCAAGGTTTCAACTATAAACTTTGGTTTAAACTAAAATTTATAAGCTGTATCAGCTGTTACATTGGTGACCTCACTACATGTCCGATTCTTTATTCCACCAAAACGCCTCGTTAGAATCCTTTCACCACCCCCAATGAAAATAACAACAATGGCAAAATGAAAATTATTAACATAGGTATATCGACGACAATATAAAAAATGCAGTCGGGAACTTAAAGCGTGCTTTTCATTTATTATTTATGTACAACACTGCCCCAGAACAACTAATATTGAACTAATATTGTGGAATGCAATAAATGATTGAGTATTGAGTATTGAACAGAACAATGCGTACAGTCACGAACGTTCATTTGTGACCCATTAAAAAAAATAGGCTTGAAGTCGTTGATTTCATTAGAGATGCCAACATTTGTAACTTATAGGAAACACAACCTTACGGACCTATGGTGGGTCCCAAATTCCAGTTCTTGACTGTACACTGCTGTTTTGTGCCTGGTTAAAGACAAAGATGGTGGTAGCGATTCGGACGGACCCTACACAACATTCTACCACCACGAAAATGCAAGTGTGGGCAGGTGTATAGTTATTACATTTATGGAACCCACCAACTAAATTCTCTATATCATTGTAAATGCACTCTAAAATTCCATTATTTGAACAGAACCGCAACTCAAACACGTCGCCGTAACTCACGTGTAAGAACTGCACTTCCGCTGCACTGCATGCATGCTGCATCCTAGCTCCCATCGCCGCGAATATACGGCAACATTAATAGTAAATGCACAAGTACAAATGGAATTCACTTCCATTTTCAACTTAGTCGGAGCTTGCTAAGGTTCAAAATGAAATGGGTTATATTAACTTAGGTCATTTTGGTTAGTAAAGTACCGGGAATGTATATTATTAAGAGATTTGGTCGGAAATATACGAGTTTGCAATTGGTTTGTGGTCATTTTGTAATGTTCTGCTTGAGTAAAGTGTTTTTTAACATGAAGGCTACCGCGTTAATTTAACTACCTACGTAGACTATGGTACTTTTTATTTTGGAAAATTGGATAGTTTATGAGTCAATGGCGACAAACAATCTCTGCGCAGATAAAATCATTGGAAAATATATGTATGTAAACACTTTATTGTAAAAGAAAAAGAAAAACAATACAATGAAGTTACAAAAAAAATGTACAAAGGCGAACTTGTCCCTTTAAGGGATATCTTCCAGCTAACCCTTGAGAGATTGAGAAAAGTAAAAGGTTGTGCATCGAGTAGGCAAGTGTACAAATTTATTTAGGAAGAGCATAAAATTAAACTAACTAGAAAAAATTCCTAACTATAAAAAAAATACATTCAAATATATACAGAAATATAATATATTTTTATACAGACACGAGTACATACTTATTTATAGCTTTAATATTTTTATCTTAATTTTGCAACGCTCCTATTTTAAAACCCCCGCATCCAGAAAGGTACTAATAAGTTCAGTGTGTATGTGTGTGTCTGTGTATTTGTGTCTTTAGCTGAGCTATAGCTCCCAAATGAATGGATTGATTTGGAACTGGTTAAAAAAAAATATTTAAATCGGTATGGTTCTTACCTAGGTTTTGTCTGTCGATAATCGCTCTTAAAGAAGGGGTCGTCATTATATCGGGGGTCTATATCGGGGATCGTGACGCTGGAAATTTCCTTATAAAATGCGATAACGTTTCTCTTCCCATCGTAAGAATTTTGGATATAATAAAATAGAAAATATTAAAACGTAACATACTTCGATCATGTCAATCGTTATCGTTAAAAACAGTTTTTATGTTTTGTGCAAAAATATTTTTTCCAAAAAATTTATTAAAAAATACCAGACGGATACTTATAAACTTAGTTTTTCATAATAACTACAACATATTCAAAAATTGTGGAAATCAGACATTATTTAGGGGGTGAGGAATGTTACCGCCCGGAGCTTTTATCTAGATAAGTTTTGACGGCTACGCCATATAAGCTTCTCCTTCCAATCCCCTTAAGACTGCGCCGAGCGTACGCCGGATGTACAGTGGCGCCCTCATTACTATTATTGTGTTTTCTAATAAAGTTTGTACTACAAATAAAAACACAACTACTACACTATCATACTACATACGTACTATATTATCATTATTATTTATATTTGTGTAAGTGATGTTTATTTACATGTATAATTTATGGATATTTAGCTGTAGAATTATGAGTTTCTTTATTTTTGTGTACATCCTTGTAATCTTGCCTATCCTCGTACAGTTTCCTCAATCATGGTCAGGTTAACTGGAAGAGATCCCTTATAGGGATAAGTTCGCCTTTGTACATGTTAATCTTAAGTTTATGTACGAATTTACTTGTAATTGTTTTTTTTTTTGTGCAATAAAGAGTTTACATACATACAAACATACAACTTATAAGGTATATCACATAGTTTAATAACAATTTACCTTCGAGTTATCAACTTAACGGAAAAAAGTGGCCACCTTTTCCCGTTAAGCTGATTACTCAAAGGGTAATTGTTATTAAAGTTTGTTTCGTGTCCCATAAATTCTGTTTTTAATTGCGCTACAAAAACGTATCGTCTGATTGCAAGGAAATTCTTTAGTTAATAAGAAAACACAATAATGAGGGCGCCACTGGACGCTCGACGTTTGCTCGGCGCAGTCTTAATAGATACATAAAATAAATATTTCCCTACACGTGTGACATTAATTTTCTATATCCCACCCCGTCCGCGCTGTCGTCCCGCCTGTATGAGGTAATCCGTCCGCATCAATAGGACACGATCCGTCTCTGTCTCGCTACAATACCGGTGGGAGACAGCTCGCCGCGAGAGCGCCCTGCCGGCTTAAAGACAAAGGCTGTAATAAAGTTCCAAGTCCATGGGCGTATAGTGCCTTTTCAGGTAGAAAGGTAGTCTAGTGTTAGGTTAACCGTGTTAGGGTGTCTTTCCATAGATGAGTAGAAGCGATTTTGTTTCGCTAGAGTACCTATGTAAAGGAGCCAGAGCGTCACCAAATAGAAATTGACCACCGAGCATATGTTTTAACTTATTTATTTCTTTAACCTTTATTGCATTAAATAAATTACAAATGGCCTTCTCTACCAGTGAACCAAATAATTATACAGAAACTAACAAAAGAGGTGCACAGGAACGGAAAGACAGAAAACCTAGCAAAGAACGTAATTTACAAAATAATAATACGTTTAATAAGGTCACTCGTAGGTACGGTCGGACTTATAAGTAGCTGCACACTTTAGTGCTTTGTCATTTTAACGTCGTGTTTGAACTGCTGTACTATTCTGTCAAAGGCGTAAAAGCGACAAGGTATCAAAGCGTCCAGCTACTTATAAGGCCGACTGTACTTAATACGTTCAGTAAACCGCCGATTATAATCCAAAGGCCTTCGTAGCGGTATAATTTATAATTTCTCGCAGACAACCCACTCCGCCGTCGAGCAAATTACCCACCTGGTAACGCCGCCTCGGCCATTATTATAATGAATTATAATACACATATTACGCACTTGAGCCATAAAGGACATTAAGTAATAAGGTTAATGCATTGTCATTGATCGGTGTTCCATGTATAAAATAACATACGTATACAAGCACCACTGTTCTCATGTTCTGGTTCGCTGAAAGAGAAAAAGGGATAAGTTCGCCTTTGTTTAATAGTTTTTAAATACACACAGCTACATATTTTTTATTTATATACTGCAAAGGAAAACTAAATAGGTGAAATTTGGTGCAAATATAGTTTGAACCCTGGGATAGTTTGTTTCCCGAAAATCATCCCCTAGGGGGTGAAATAGAGGGTGAAAATTTGTATGGAGCTACGATATAAACGAGTTCCACGCGGACGGAGGCGCGGGCAGAAGCTAGTAATAAATAAGTCAGTTTAAAGACTGAAATTTAGTGATATTTTCTTTTAAAACGTATCGGAACGAAGGTCATTTCCATCTACCGCAGTAGAAATTAAAACATTGTTTTATTATACACTAGCGACCCACCCTCGCTTCGCTTCGGTTTATGTGAGTTTCCTGTTACACCCGTATGTAAAACAGAATTTATTATACATAAAAACCTTCCTCTAGAATTACTTTATCTATTAAAAAAAACTGCATCAAAATCCGTTGTGTAGTTTTAAAGATCTAAGCATACATAGGGACAGACAGCGGGAAGCGACTTTGTTTTATACTATGTAGTGAAATAACCACCAAAGTAAAGTGAGTGGACGGGTCGGAAGGGGCCGCCCTAAGCGTACTTTTTCGAGTCAAATCGGAGAAATACTGGAAAAGGGCCGAATCTTAAGTACCCGAAACCGACGTGCGTGCATGACTCGATGTATGAATGTGGAAGAAGCGAAAGAAATTTGTCAAGATCGTAGCAAGTGGAAGGAAGTGGTCTCTGCCTACCTCTCTGGGAAACAGGCGTGATTTAATGTATGTATGTATGTATGTATAACCACCAAGTATTACTTATAGAAAGCAATTACACTTATTGCGCCTGTTTTCACTTCCTCTCACCTAGCTCAAAATCAAATCACCGAAGTAAATTGCAATCAATTCATGTGGGTATTGTGTGTGGGTGGGTATGTGGGAATTCACGGGAAAAGCAAATATTGCATCATCTTTACATAGGTACAGTCAGCCAAAAACGTGGTCTACCACGCTACGGTTGAAGTTCATCTGCACGTCGTGATGCAACAAGATCGATTTCCCTGGCAATAATATTATGACAGTGACAAGTGTCACTCTTAGCGATAATTGAATTGAATTGAAATTGAAATTGAAATCATTTATTTCAGATCATACCATCGATCCATACTTGTCGCGGCAGGCACGAACCTTTAGGTGAGTGAAAGGATTGATTAAGCTTTATGTGGCAACACTTGATATAGAACGACGTTTAGTCTATGGATTTACATTAACTTTGAATCGCTAGTTTGAACGTGCACAGTGAATATTTCTGTATTGTTCTCAAAGTAGTGTTTGTGCAAGCCAGCCAACCAACTGTTACCAGATCTCCTTCCTCCAAAGCTGAGTATCTCTGAGTATCTCTGAGTATCTCTGACTATCCCTGAGTGTCCCTGAGTGACCCTGAGTTTGTCTAAGTATCACTGAGTGTCAGCGTTTATTACTGTGTATTACAGTATTGGTTTTTATCACCACCAGGTGACTTCGGTGTTCTACGCATCAGCATAATCTTGTTTGTACCAATCACACTGCCGGGAGCCGGCTTGTTTACATCTCCCATCGGCACCCAGGTTGGATATCTAGTCGCTCCAAGGGGGCGGCTAGATCTGGGCTGCTTTGAGAATCGTATAATCCAGGTTGGATATCTAGTTGCCCAATGGGGACGACTAGATCTGGATTGGTTCTAGAATCTTGGCGTGCGCACTTGACCAAGTACTGTTGTATTAGCCTGGAGCTGCCGGAGACGTCTGGCTGCCTCCTCGCACTTTTAGGGAGTTTGTAGTTGGAGTGTCGTAACAATGTGACACTGTGATTGAGTCTTTCCGTTCTGACACCAGTTCCGTTTGTTATAGATCAAGAAGTACAACACCGAGGAGCGCCACTTGTTCTTAGTGACACTCCGTGGCCAGATGGGTGATCAGCGTTACTCATTTGGGCTTTAATATATACAGGAGGTGGATGGAGATAGCTGACTGAGAGATTATTCAACTCATTACATTAATACATGCGAAGCAGATTTATATGCAGTCAGCGACCCCTTTAGAACTGAATTCAGGTATGTGAAATAAGTTGTTACATCGGGAAACTACTATACTATCCATGTCTTGGCTAGTCCACATATGTACCTAGCCACTCCAACACCATATAATGGTTATAGTCCACTACCACATATTGATAGTATAGACACTACTTCCCGACACATACTTGTGTTAGTTATACAAAGTACTTAAGAACTGTAAGGTTAGTACGATACAAATTCTTACAACGAAAGACAGAAAATAAAAATAAAAATATATAATAATAAAAGTAAAAGTAAAATAAAGAATAATAAAAATAAAAATAACAATTGACAACATTTCATTTTGGTGACACCTGCAAATTACTATACGAAATTAGATCGCACAGAAACTTTTGTCAAAACTGGTAGACCACTTTCTTGTCCGACTGTACTCGTAGTACCTATAAAACAAAGTCAGTTCCCGCCGCGTTGTCTGTCCCTCTGTATGCACGTTTTGATCTTTAAAACTATGCAACGGATTTTAATGCAGTTTTCATCAATACATAGAGTGGTTCACGAGAATAGAGTATAATCCACTCTGGATTATGTACGGGTGTTACAGAAAATTCATATTAACCAAAGCGCAGCGGGTTACGAATAAATCTGTCATAAATATGGCGTTTATTTATTTAGTAAGTGTATGAAAGGAGTTAGTTTGGGAGCAGTTTGCAGTGGATAGAGTGGCAGAAGAAAACATGTTATACCAAGCACGCCTGGGCCGAGATGGTAGGCGGTAAAAATAAAAACCATGCCGTCTTTGGCCTGTTATCGTATTGTCCACGTTTTGTTAGCTTACATACATACATACATTAAATCACGCCTGTTTCCCATAGGGGTAGGCCACTTCTTTCCATTTGCTACGATCTTGACAAATGGCTTTCGCTTCTTCCACATTCATAAATCGAGTCATGCACGCGCGTCGGTTTCGGGTACTTGAGATTTATTTATTTGTTAGCTTTTATTTAGTTAAAAACCATACCATAACAGGCTAAAGACGATATGGTTTTACAGAATAGAATAGAGGCCCTGGTGTAAGACAAGGGCAGAGGATTATTACTTAAAATTCGGTAGAATAATATTTGTTCATTCGGGACTTTTGGCTATTTTAGGAGTAAATTGTATTTTATTAAGTAGGTACCTAAGTATATTAGTCTCGCGAGCTTCAAGAAACGGGCCCCAGGAGGATGATGTTTTGTTTATTTAGTATTTTATTGCACAAGAACAAGAACAAATGGTGGACTTAATGTCTTAAAATATTCTCTACCAATCTACTGAAATGTGGATTAATTTTGTAAGTTTATCTATTTTGACAATAAGTAAAGCTAAACTTTTTAATGTAGTATTTATAAGCGTCGCGTCTGTATAGTATTATATGTTTTTTTATTTCTATAGACTCAAACAATCAAATGGTTTGCTAGCCGAAGGTTCAATTTCGTTTATACGTCATAAAACAATAAGATCGAACTTGCACGTGTCAGTTTTATTTAAGGATCTATTTCAGCGACTACTATATTATAAATAAATCAAATCAAAAGCACCCGAAACCGAAGTACGTGCATGAAGAGATTGATGAATGTAGAGGAAGCAAAAATTGTGTGTTTAGATCGGTGCACCTGGCGTTCCGTAATCTCTGCCTACCCCATTGGGAGACAGGCGTGAAGGTATGTATGTATGTATGTACTATATTATATTTTTGATATAGTATATTTTATTTGTTCAATGTCACTGCACATGTGTATAACCTTGTATAAATTCAAGTTCAAATAATTTATTGGGTGTCACATAACCTTATAACAGGTGGAACTACAACTACTCTGAGCCGCGGCAAGGGCACACCTACATGATTGATCCCCATCCTCATTATCCTCGTGATTAGTCTTCCGTCAGCGTCTAGGTTAGGTTAGGTTAGGATCCCCGTGGATGTCGTAAGAGACGACGAAGGGAATAAAGGCTGGTAGTACTGATACGCGATGGGCTTACGACCTGTAACTAATACGCTGGTAAACATTTTAGCCCGATTGTGCAAAATGTGGTTGCAGAATTATCAACAAGTTTTTAGAGTTGTTAGTATGTATGTATGTATGTAAACACTTTATTGTACACAAAAAAGAAAAAAAAAACAGAAAATCTAGTACAATACAGAGTTAGAATGTACAAAGGCGAACTTATCCCTTTAAGGGATCTCTTCCAGCTAAGTTAGTAATTCTGTTCTGTGTTAGTGAGTGAAAGGGTCGAAAGGGGCCGCTCTAGGCGTACTTTTTCGAATCAAATCGGAGAAATACTAGAAAAGGGCCGAATCTTAAGTACCCGAAACCGACGTGCGTGATGATGTATGAATGTGGAAGAAGCGAAAGGAATTTGTCAAGATCGTAGCTAGTGGAAAGAAGTGGTCTCTGCCTACTCCTCTGGGGAACAGGCGTGATTTAATGTATGTATGTATCTAGTGATTCTGTAGCTCCGCCTACCTCACCCTGGGAATAAAGGCATGAGTTTATATGTGTGTATGTATGTGCTCGCCTTTTTGCATTTAATGTTACTACCTCCCGATGCAACTCCCTTTCATTTTAAGGTCATGACACTTGGCTTCCTCATTAAAATCGATTAAACTGTTTGGGCTTATAGGCGAATACAGACAGAAGCTTCGAGACTTCACTCTAAACGATTTTTGCATTATCTACATTGGTGACAAAGACTTTAAGACAAGTACAAATTATTATAATCTTGCTGAATTTATACAAGAACAGTTAAGGTTAGTTCAACACACGAATATTGTTATTTGTTCGCCGACATTCAAAACTGATAAATTCTCTAATTTGTTCAATAAACGAGTAGAAATATTTAATAACTTAGTGTGTAAGAATAATTTGAAACATAAATTTTGCTACATATTAGACTCAAATTTAAATTTAACTTATGATAGCGAAATGTTTTCTCGTTTCGGTACTGTAAACGGACAAGGATTTACAACAATTTTTAATGATCTGAAACAGCTTTTGACTCTATTTCCTTTAGACTTTAATATGATTCAGACAGGTGAACATATCTCTGAAGTTGTGAGACAACCTACGGATAGTGACGCTTTTTTAGACCCAACTCGAGACTAAGTGTCTCCCATACCTTTACAGGGATACGCCAGTCAGTCAATAGAAACTGCGTATCTGTGTTGCATCTTAATATTAATCGCCTACGTAATAAAGTACTACATCTGGAAACACTACTGGAAGTGGAACTTGATGTTAAGCCATTTTTTATATGTATAACAGAGTCGTGGTTGAGGACGGACGAGGATACGAGTATTAAGTTATCTGGTTACCAGATCATAGTGAGTTGCTCTAGGTCGACTAATCAAGGAGGTGGTTGTATTATTTTTGCCAGAGACGATATATCTAATAGCTGTCAAGTTTGTAATGTTGAGCGCTACTATAAAGAAAAAATATTTGAGGTGTGTTGTGTGTCTTTGCAACTGCATAGCACATACAAGATTTTTATAAGCACGGTTTACAGAAGTCCAAGTAGTGACACTAAAAGTTTTCTAACACAACTAGAGCTATTTTTAGTCAATAATAAAAAACATGGTCCTATCATGTGTGGAGATTTTAACATTGACTTAAAAAGCGAAACCACTGTCGCTAAAGATTTTCTGCAAATACTCTGGGAGCATAACCTGAGACCTACAATAAGGGACTATACCCGGGTAACGCAAACGTCTCAAAGCTTGGTAGACAATATATTTTCGGATATGTACGATAGCTATAGTGCGCACGTTATTCCCTGTAACTTCTCGGATCATGACGCCCAAGTCGTATTTTTTCTTGATCAATTCATAGTACCACTAAAACAGCTAAAAGTACAGGTGAAAAGAAAGTATTCCCAAGTTGCTCTAAAGAACTTTAAAGATGATTTAAAAAATATTTGCTGGAATGACGTATTTGTAGAAAAAAAGTGTGAAGGAAAATTACTATTGTTCTATAATATAATATATAAAATTATTGATAAACATTTACCTTTGAAAAAATGTACATTACGAAACTATCGTAAGACATGGATAACACGTGGAATCAGAGTATCATGTACGAAGAAAAGACTCTTACTATTAAAAACTCGTAAACTCAAATATGATAAGAATCTTAAGAACTACTATAAAACTTATAATAGTATATTAAAGAAACTTGTATTCACGGCAAAAAACATACATGTTAAAAATACAATACAAAAAGCAAAATCAAAAAGTAAAGCCATATGGAACATCGTGCATGAAAATACATCCAAAAATATCATGTCAGGTAAAGGTACGATTAAACTACTGGACAACACGAGTAAGGAAATGGTTGATGATCCTGTTAGAATAAGTAACATTTTTAATGACTACTTTATTGGAGCGGGCAAGGTTACTGAAATCAATGCGGAACATAGCGGTCAGCACATGAAGCTTTTACAAAATTATCACATTAATAACGCCAAATCCATGTTCATGTCGCCTATTGATGAATTAGAAATAATTAAAATTGTCAAATCTCTAAAAAATACAAGTTCCTGTGGCCCAGATGATATAAGTACCACTTTAATCAAGGATTGCATTGAAGTCTTGTGTGTGCCGCTGTGTCATATATATAATGCATGCATATGTGATGGAATTTTTCCTATCCAATTTAAGACGGCAAAAGTAGTTCCTCTACATAAAAAACACTCCAAAACGGATATAAATAACTACCGCCCTATTTCGCTGTTATCCGTTCTATCAAAAATTTTTGAAAAGGCGATTGCTACCAGGATTGTTGGTCATTTTGAAAAAAATAATAATTTCTGCTCGCAACAATTTGGTTTCAGACAAAATCGAAACGCTGTAATAGCCATTATTGAATTAGTTCGGCAAGTTATGACCAATCTTAATCAAAATCATAAATGTGCTGGTATATTCTGTGACCTTAGTAAGGCGTTTGATTGTGTGAATCATACAATATTATTAGACAAGTTACACTATTACGGGATTAGGGGATCTATATTAAAACTTCTTTCGTCTTATCTGACGGACAGAGCCCAATTTGTTCAAATGTCTGATATAGATAGGTCGGGGTGTATTGAATTTGTTAATTCTGCAAGAAAAACACTTGACTGTGGGGTCCCCCAAGGATCTATCCTTGGTCCCTTGCTATTTATTGTCTTTGTGAATGATTTACAATATAATATACCATATGGAACAGCCTACCTCTATGCCGACGATACAAGTATTATAGTTGAAAATCAAAATGCTTCAGTATTTGAGTTTCAAATTCGCAAGACTTGGGAGGAACTCACATACTGGTTTGAATGTAATGGACTTAAAATTAACATGAATAAAACATTATATTTCCCTTTTCTAAGACATACGAATAGCATGACTTACGACTTGCCCCTACCCATAGTAAAGGCTGATAACGTCAGGTTTCTAGGTGTCGAACTAGACACACAGATGCGTTGGTCAAGCCACATAAGCCTGCTAAGAAGAAGATTGGCCAGCGCCTGTTACACTTTAAAAAAATTATCAAAAATATTGACCTCTTCTGTACTTAAAACGGTTTACTTTGCATATTTTGAGAGTTTAATAAGGTATGGCCTTGAGGTTTGGGGTAATAGTACTGATGTGAATCATGTTCTAATATTGCAAAAAAAGGCTCTTAGGCATGTCGAAAAGGCAAAACCTCTAGAACATTGCCGTCCACTTTTTGTGAAGCACGGCATACTAACCGTGATATCACTTTACATATATTTAGTTTGCATTTTTGTTTATAAAAATAAATCCAGTTTTGCATGCAGTACTAACAACAGACCACGTAGGTTATGTAAATATAATTTTGACATTCAGTTACCAGAATCTAAAAATTATGTGAATTATAAAAGAAGCCTTGAATATAATGGTATAAAAATTTATAACTTTTTAAACGAGGACATAAAGCAATGTAATAATATAAATGACTTTTCTAAGAAATTAAAATCCTACTTGATTACTCGACCATTTTATAAGATACATGAATATTTTGATAAATTGTATGAATAAATAATAGTAGCTTTTAAGTTAGATTAAGATTTTGCATGCCAAATGTGGCAGAGCATACCTTCATGTACTGAAATCCTACTGACATGTATATTATATTTAAAACACCTGTGTATGTTCTTGCAAATAAATAATTTCAATTTCAATTTCAAAGATGCACTAACACTTTTAAAAAAAGTATTTTTACGGCATAGCGAATGCAAACGAACACACAAACCACCATTTTGACAATGACACGTGACAGGTGACAATTCGTTATACATTGCAAAGTTAACTCGCTAATACATCACTGGGTATCATATTAACTGCGTCATGTACATTGAAATGTCAACTGTCATTATTGGGATGGTCAAAGAGGGGGCTGATGGTTATTGAAATCTGCGACCCATATAGACACTTGCCTATTCTCAAAACTACAATCTTAAGACTGTTATCCCTGGACTGATAAACTGCTATTTGAATTCGATCTCACATCGGTTCCTTAGATAATACCCCCCCTAATCGAAATCAAATCGACGGCGCGGCCGGGCACTCTCGCAAAGCTGGTATTCGATTTTAGCTTTCGTGAAAGCTTTGTAAAACTTGTAAAAGCTGGGTTATATTATACAAATCATACATAATGTATATGGCACTACTAGCTTCTGCCTGCCACTTCGTCTGCGTAGATTTCAGTTATCATTATTCCATCGGGGACTTTTAACTTTTCCGGAATGAAAAGTAGCCTGCGTGTTAAGCTATTCCCACTTCTTTCATTCGGGTCTCTATTGACTGCCATAATTATTTTTAGTCATAATCTGTTTCAAGTCATAATTTTCGCAAGTCATAATGTATTTTTCTCAGGACACGGTTATTTTTTCAGGATTTTTATAAAACTAACATAACCTTACCTAACGAATCGACACGATAAACGTTTATTAAAAACTGTAACTTCAGCCTAAAAGAAGTTATGACAAAAAAAAATATGACTAACAATACCTTATGACCAACGATATGTATGGCAGTCAAAGGGATCCGCTTTCATTCAAATCCGCCCAGCCGTTGCAGCGTGAATGATCGAGTAACATACTAACACAAAACTTTAGCATTTTTAATATTAGTAACAATAATATACCACATAATTAATACGGGTGCACTACATAATCTCAGAATATTTATTCCGGATTTTAAAGATACCCATGTCAGAATTCCGATTGTGAAAATTCTGTATTATTTCTAATCCGAATTTAGTTTCGCGAAACTCTTCACTATTGTTTAATTCACGAAATACCTCTATAATGCCAGCGCACACGCTTGGCGGTTGCCGAAAACTCTGCAGGACGCAGCTATACATTGGAATGAGATGGAAATACATCATGCTCACTCTAAGATATAGTTGCGTCCTGCAGGGTTTGCGGCAAACACCAAGCATGTGGCGCTAGCATAATATTTTCTTTAATATTCGTATACCGAAAAATACATTCTGCTGAATTTTCACAATTCAGTATGATTGGGTGCCCGATTCCGTGAAGTAAATTTATGCATATGGGCGCTTTTATGTATTATGTTGTTCACGCTCCTGTTTATTTACTTAAGTAACCAAATAAGAAAATCGATTAAATCAAGATTTTGATTTTCGGCCTTAGCTTATTCTGCGTTGTGAAAATTCAGAAGAAATGGGGTACTTAAACATTTCTAAATTGGGAAGAAATAAATTTTAGATTTTCGGGTCTTCCCAATCGGATCCCTTTGACTGCCATACATATCGTTGGTCATAATGTATTGTTAGTCATACATTTTTTTGTCATAACTTATTTCAGGGTGAAGTTACAGTTTTTAATAAACGTTTATCGTGTAGATTAGTTAGGTTAGGTTAGGTTTGTATAATAAAAATCCTGAAAAAATAACCGTGTCCTGAGAAAAATGCATTATGACTTGCGAAAATTATGACTTGAAATACATTATGACTAAAAATAATTATGGCAGTCAATGGAGACCCCTTCCCAATACATATCCTACAACCTACACAAAAAACATATACTTACCTATTTTGTCTACAGTACTTACATGTAAGTACCTAAACTATTAAACTGAAAAAAATACTCAAAGAAAGAAAATCGAAGTGAGAAGATGAGGTTATGTGTACGACGGACGTCTATAAAAATACTTTTTAAACGCAAACTTCCCAGAAAATTTGTACGAAGCCAGCTCAAAGTAAATATTCAGCATTTGCTGAGCTGGAACTTCCCACGAAGAACTTTCTAACCCGGGATTAACATTGTAACGAGCTTTCCGAGCTTTTCAACTTTTATAATTAACTAGTTTTACCGAGGATTTCTGCCTAACATTATTTTTTGTAATAAAATCAAGAAAAAGTTATATAGTTGTTGATATTTTTTCTCTACATACTCGTATTATAATATTGTTTATTTTATACAAAATATCTATGACTGATTTTGCGAAAGTGAGCTACTTGTTTTGTTTGTTTGTTACTCTTTAAGCTAAAAATCGATGTATTAAGATCAAAATGTTTGTAGTTTTCAAATGCTGTTTTTAGGATTGGGCATATTTCACAAGTAGGTAAGTTGGACGTATTTACGATCGGTCATATATCTGAGTGTACATACTATTTCACTTTTTGATGATGTTACTATGACATTTTATCTACCGATGTTCTGCAAATTTTGTTTTTTTTTTACTTTTATTTTGATTTGTCGAATATCCATTTAGACTTAGGTACCTATTTCAGACTACGTAAATCTGTTCAAATTATATTTTAAATGACTAATGAAGTAATGATTATCGTGTTATCTACGGCCGGTGTAATTTATAACCCGTGCCTGTGTCGTGGGGCATAATTGCCTATAGATCGATTATTGTCGATAATTCAAGTTTTATCGATCAGGGTAATTTTCCCGAGCTTTAAAGGCTTTTTTGTAATTACATGGGTGGTTTAATGTCTCTGGTAATTTCTGTTACATTATAATGATCAACCTTGCCCGCGTTTATTCCCTTCTCTACGCCGTATTTTTAAACATATTATACCTTTCTATGTATTATAATTGTCCAGAATATAAATCAAAGTGTCTACATTCCTCTCGGTAAAACCGTATTGCTTTTGACATACTATCGTATTGTCAAAGTGACGATAGCTCTTATGTACTTGACAGTAATGGCGACCGAGATAAAAATACGATAACCTATCAAAGGAATAGAGGTCTAAAATAATTGGATCAACGCCACCAATCGTACAGTCCCCAGAATATTATTGTGTTTTCTAATAAACTAAAATGTTTTCTTAAAATGGGTCGGTAGGTTTTTTTCTACAAATGAAAACACAACTTATAGAGTATATCGCATAGTTGATAACTTGAAGGTGAATTCAAGTTATCAACTTAACGGAAAAAAGTGGCCACCTTTTCCCGTTAAGCTGACTACTCAAAGGGTAATTGTTATTAAAGTTTGTTACGTATCCCATAAATTGTGTATTTACTTGCGCTTCAAAAACGTATCGTCTGATTGCAAGGAGATTCTATAGTTAATTAGAAAACACAATAAAAGTATTGAGGGCGTCATTGGATCGATTTTTTTATTTTGTACAAAACTCAATCATGTGTTTAATACTGGTTCTTCTAAGATCTTGAACATAGACGTCCGCCGGTTCTGCTAATCTAATCTAATTAACTCCGCTCAAAGCCGGCGTCTCACTCGAGTCTCCGGAGCGCAGTCGGGAGTGTAATCGAGTGCTATGTCAGACTTGAATGCAGTCCAGTGATCGGGCATAGATCTCAAGAGTGGCAGCTTCGTGGCTAGACGGGTCGTGATTGCAAATTACTTAATGGATTTAAACTACAGTGGCGGTATGAATTGGTAAGGACAAGTTAGATTAGAGCTATACATATAAGGTGACAAATTAGTCACGGATATTTTTACAGCTGATAGTATTCGGTTCTCGGAGTACATTTAAGTATGAAACATCATAGGTTTTCTTATGTGTTTTTGGACAAAACTAGGAAACAAATTTACTACGTTAAAACACCCTGTTAATAAGATTGTTAAATGAGACCTCTTTAGACATTCTAGAACCTCTTTAAACTATCATTCAGACGCTAGTTTTTAATAACCTAGTTTTCCCACCGAATCATAATGACATTTACGAAAAACCACTTTTGCAGACAGTGTTAAACATCTTGACAGGGACATAATAGGGGTGATTATTTTAAAGATTAATTATAATTTATATTTTTTGTTCGGTAAATTAAAACAATAAAATGATATACAAAGGTTCCTTAATTACAGTTAAAAGTTAATTGTTTTAATGTAATGTATTATCTCTTAAAATATCTGTGACTAATTTGTTAGCACCTTATACATATTATTGGTGGCCGACATGTTGGCCTAATTGGTAGTGAAACTGCCTACGACAAGTCTTGACAAGTTGTGTTTGTGTCTTATTAGCACATAATATGTGTTTAATTACATTATTTATTCGTTACGCGTACCGTCCGTGTGTCACACTCGGAGCTGGCTGAAAATCAGCGCTGCAGGTGTCTAACCTAATTTGTTTGTTTGTTTTTAAAAACAATATTCTAGTTATGGCTTTTGACGAAGAGACCTCGTCGTGTTGTTCTCATAGTTTTTTAAATTAAGTTTAAGATTTATTACATTTGTAATGATTTTATTTTTGGTACTTTTAAGAATTTATTATTTATTATTTTATTACCTAATGTTACTTACTTTACTTAATGTAACTTAGGTTTAAGTAGGTACTAATATATTTTTATGATTGAAAAAATTACCTTCTGCTGGAGTTTCTTGCGGCGCTTCTCCTCCGCAATGATGGTCTTGTCCGAAGCGCTGGTAGACTCACCCTATATTACCGACGTGTAAAAGAGCCCTCATGTGGCCTATTTACTGAATAAATATTTTGAATTTTAATTTTATAACACCTCAGCATTATGATGAGCCAGTGTCCGATTCACTGCCGCGAAGACACTCACTACTTCTTTATTTTTGTTTTCTGTTTTAATTTTTTTCCGGGTGTCGTGTGTGTAGTGAATAAATTTAGTTTTCTTGTTCTTTCCTTTCCTGCGAAGTTAGCGGTCCTGGGCAGGGCTCGGAAACCGGTTATTTTTCTTAAAGAGCTCTTTAGAAACCATCTCTACATTCAAAATAATCTTGCCAAGTCACATGATATCTTATCCATACTACACTCAGTCCATCTGTTTGGGAGCTACGTTGCCACGGACAGATACACATATACAAACAATAATGTTACACCGCCCCTCTTTTTGCGCCAGGGATTACAAACAAAAACCATCTACCTACATAATTATATATGCAGGGTCTCTATTCTAGGCGGTAAAGACCATATCGTCTTTGACCTGTTATGGTAATTTTTTTAACAGCCGCCATTACTGTGAAGTAAATAAGAGCGATCAAAACGTTGACCATACGATAACAGGGTAGTGATTCTGTAAACAACGCCGGTCGTGCGGACTGTCAAGTGATACCAAGCGGCGAGATTAAGTAGTCCCGTCAGTGCGAACAAAACACATTGTAGCGCGTGCATTTTCAATTTAGCAGCGTTATACGTTCGACCTATCGTGCTGGTAAATTGAAAATGCACGCGCTACAGTCCGCACGACCAGCGCTGTTTACAGAATCACTACCCAGGTCAAAGACGATATTTTGGTTTTTACTGCCAAGAATAGACCCCCAGGAAGAGATCACATATGGGATAAATTCCCCTATGTACATTGTCTATACCTATCGATGCATAATGTCTTGTAATCATTTATGTGCAATAAAGAGTTTACATAACAAACATACATAATTATAGTATGTAAATACAACCTCAAATTAATGTTAAATTACACAATTAATACGAAAATAAACGCTCCATTACGTCACAAGGCTTTATAAACTGAACGATTGTTGAAATTCGCAAGCAGAACCTTTTTCAGAGGGTAACTTTATGCTTTTTACGTTACTTTTACACGTTTTTCTAAGACTTCTCAGGGAGCGAGTTATTTACCACTGAAATTTATTTCAGACAACATACAGCCCGTAATTACAATACAATATTATTATAAGGGTTCCTGTAAATAATAAGGGTTAATTTTTACCATTTTGGTACGGAACCCTGAAAAGGGTTTGTACATAAACGGACTTAAAACCCTTTTTCACTTGATCTTCAGAAGACTTACGCCCTTAATCACTAGAACCCCACCCAGTCTACTCGCGAAGTCCATATTAATAAATCGTATTATCTTTAGCTCGGCCACCATTATTGCTAAATAAACACCTCTTAGTTTTAAGTACTATTATGTTCTTATGATTGAAAAAATGACCTTCTGCTGGAGTTTCTTGCGGCGCTTCATCTCCGCAATGATGGTCTTGTCCGAAGCGCTGGTAGACTCACCCTATATTACCGACGTGTAAAAGAGCCCTCATGTGGCCTATTTACTGAATAAATATTTATTTTTTTTTGAATTTTTTAACACCTATAGTAACGTTGAAAATACAATAACTCATCAAAAGCAATCCGGCTGTACCAAGCAGAATAAAGTCACAACCGTTTGCCCAAGGGTGCGTTTCCACTAGAGCAGTACGAGGCAACTAAGCGGCGTTTCGAGGAAAAATCCACCAATAGGATTATTTTGTTTTACTAGCCTCACTTTCTATCGCATAGCTGCCTCGCATAGCTCTACAGTAGTAAATAAATACATACATACATTAAATCACGCCTGTTTCCCAGAGGGGTAGGCAGAGACCACTTCTTTCCATTTGCAACGATCTTGTCAAATTTATTTCGCTTCTTCCACATTCATACATCGAGTCATGCACGCACGTCGGTTTCGGGTACTGATTGTGCCCTTTTCCAGTATTTCTCCGATTTGACTCGAAAAAGTACGCCTAATGGCCGGTTCCTATATTCTAACCACGGACAGACAGGCTTACTTCAGATTAAAATTTGACACGTTTTGTATGGGCAAATGTCAAATTTTAACCCGAAGTAAGCCTTATCTATCCGCGGTTTGAATATAGGAACCCGGCATAAGAACCCCTTCCGACCCGTCCACTCACTTTTGATCTGTATATCTCTTTCGTCCATCCTTTCCAAATGACCGAACCGTAAATAAATATTCCTTGTCTATAAAGGCTAACTCATCGATTAACTCTAAAGTGAGACGTCCAGACAGATCCACCGAGAACTTCCTAACAACCGGGGGTCCCGCAGGATACGTCGTTGTTTCGAGTTTGACGCTAACTCGTGAACTAGTTAGTCTACGAACGGCACGAGTTTGACGGAGTTTGTAACGAGTGACTGAATTGTATTGTGTCATGGACATGGAATTGTTATTAATAACTTGTTGAACCACTATAGAACCTTGTCAGGGTAGAGTTAGAAGCTTGGCTGTACATGACATGTACTTGCCACTATAACTTCTTGCCAGTACGAGCCATAAATGGTCGTCTCGTGTTTTTGGCGAAATATGTATGTATGTAAGGATCCAATCTTGCAAGTTAATCCCGGTTTCCGATGAAGCTGAAATATTGCATTCGCTTTTAGTTCTGATGACAATACAATCATATAGTACCATCGAGATGGTGTTATAATGGACACTCAGGATGGCCATAGGAACTCCTAAATTACACATGATAAACCCGTCGTGTTAGGTCTTGTTAGAATTGTTTTGACGTAACACAGTGGACAACAAAAGCGTGTCCCAAAAATGAAAATTTTGACAGAAAGTTATTACAGTGAATATTTATCCAAATATTCTCCATAATATTCACTCGTTTCAGTGTAAAGTAAAATAAATAACCGTTGCGACACGCAGCGTTAATTATTTTACTTTTAACGTAATCCCAGTTCATATTCGGTGAAATAAAACGTAATTATGAGCCCCACGCGATTGGTTAATCACCGAGTTGTAATTATATTCCCGTGCGAACTTTTTGCCGCGACTCTGCCTGATATTATCGCGATGCTTTGGTACCTGAAGCAAAGAATACTTCTATCGAGTTAGTAACGATAACATTAAGTCATCACTCATCAAGAACATTTGTATGGCGATGGGAACAGCACCTGTGTCTGTATTTAGTAGTCACGAGATTCAATTTGGTACCGACCTTAGGTCCAAAGTCAACCTGACATTCTACAACAATAAGGTTGAGTTAGCTAAAAGTTACAAATGACTTGATGTCTCTAATGACATTGACGACATCAAGCATATTTTTCTTGACATGGGTCCCAAATTAACGCTCGTGACCGTACAAACATTTCGTAGCAGAAATGTTGAAGTTGACTATCGTATCGTCATTGGGTTAAAAAGGTGAAGTTATACGTAAAATAATACGTGATACCGATATATCGGAAAACGTGACGTTTGATTAAATAACTCCTTGCAACTCGCTGAAATGCAGCCGAGGGCTGGTGCAGGCTGAAAACCAGCGCTGTGCAGCTGACCCAGCCTGCAACATATGCTCAAGACGAGTAGTGATTCTCTCAACAACGACGGTCGGACGGACGAACGAGTGAATGAACAAGTAGCGAGTTTAAGCAGTCCCGTCAGTGCGAACAAAACATATTTTAGCGCGTGCATTTTCAATTTAGCAGCATGGTTTCTGCCGATGCATCAAACGTATAAGGCTGCTTAATTTAAATTGCACGCGCTAAAATGTGTTTTGTTCGCTCTGACGGGACTACTTAAACTCGCCGCTGCGATTTCGCTCGTTCGTCCGCCCGTCCGTTGTTTTTGAGAGAATAACACCCCTGAGTATGTTGTCACAGAACAGTCAAGTAACTCTATTTATCAGTGGCGTAGGGGTGTTTAGATATTTTTGACGCTTTGATGGGAACGTATATTTATATTGATGACTTTGACTGTACAAACTTAGAGCTTAGTTCAGTCTTCAGATATTTATTTAAAGCTTCTGCCCATGACTTCGTCCGCGTAGGTTTTCGCTATCGGTATTCCCTTGATTTTTTTTATTTTATCCATAAGCTATCTCAATTTCAAATTTCATTCAAATCCGTCCAGCTGTTGCATCGCGAAGAGACAACAAAGTAACATTAACAATTTCACCTTTATAACATTGGTAGCATTTGGTCATGTGTCTATTAAAAACCTGGGACCAGCAAGGGCTTACGCGTAATCTGATTCACGATAAGTTAGTGTAAAAACGTTCCAAATAGAAGAAGGCTTATGCCGACGTCAAAAATTGTAATATTTTAGTATCACTTATAACAGTGTAATTCATTTTTATGTCGCAAGAGGGTTGTAAAAGTCCATGCAGAGTTGCGGCCGGGTGCCGCGCGTGACATTTTGAAACCGCAAATACGAGCTGGATAATAATGACGAGTGGGTACAATATATTACGACATGACTGTCATTATAGGGCGATTATCGATGAAATAATAGTAGACCAGGGTCGATAATTTTGAAAACCAAAAAAAATAATAGTAGGATGAAACCCATGAATTAGAAAAGGAGGGGAATATTATAAAAATAAAAGGAAAAATAATTTACGGGCGATCTGAGTTCGGGAAGGGGATGGGGGTGAGTTTTTAAGGGTAAAAAACGGTTTTTCTCGATTTCCGGCAAAACTAAAAGTCCTATCGAAAAAAGTCAAATGGCAAAGTTGTAGGTAATAAAAAGATCTAAAACTTTTGTATTTACACTTTTTTCACATAACCTCAAAATGTATGTGAAAAATCCAAAAAACCAAGTTTTTGGTTTTTTATTTTTATCTGTTACAAATTTTTTTTTTTTTAACGAAATTTGGTGAAAACTTACCTTTTGATGTCCCAAATATGCTGTAATTTATTTGATTAAAAATATTTATTTTTTTACCTTATTTTGAATTAATATCGGAAAAACACCCTAATTTTCAATCGAAAATTCACCCGTCAAAATATCAGCTTTTTTCAAAAAGTTGGTATGGTTTCTGTTCGTTGAAATCTCTACTTTCCGATGGTGAAAAAAAATATATATGTTACTACAGTAAATCTTCTCAGAAAATGCAATCATCCATACTGATAATCTGAAAAGACAAAATCGAATTAATAATGCCTTCACTATTTTATCGTGAATAAACTCCCATGAAAAAAAAAATATTAAAGAAATAAATGTCAAAATGTATAAAAAATATATTATTATTATAAATCTATTAAAAATGTATAAAATATATATGGAAATCGGCCAAAAGTTTGTTATTAAAAATATATCGAATACTGGTTAGGCTAACGGTTGTAACAGCTGCTACGAAATATATAGTATATATATAATAGTAGGTATGTATGTAGTAAGACCCAGACCCGCCTAGCCCCTTCCCCACTTCTTCACGAAATACCGTGTATATATATATATATATATATAATAATAAATATATTATATGCGTAGATGCCTATTTATAACTATTTTAAGATAAATTATATATACCTGAGTAGATATACCTGAGTGACCTACGAAAAATTGTAGCCCATCAAAAGGTATTTCGTGGAGAAGTGGGGAAAGGGCTAGGCGGGTCTGGGTCGTACTACATACATACCTACTATTATATACTATATATTTCGTAGCAGCTGTTACAACCGTTAGCCTAACCAGTATTCGATATATTTTTAATAACAAACTTTTGGCCGATTTCCATATATATTTTATACATTTTTAATAGATTTATAATAATAATATATTTTTTATACATTTTGACATTTATTTCTTTAATATTTTTTTTTTCATGGGATTTTATTCACGATAAAATAGTGAAGGCATTATTAATTCGATTTTGTCTTTTCAGATTATCAGTATGGATGATTGCATTTTCTGAGAAGATTTACTGTAGTAACATATATATTTTTTTTCACCATCGGAAAGTAGAGATTTCAACGAACAGAAACCATACCAACTTTTTGAAAAAAGCTGATATTTTGACGGGTGAATTTTCGATTGAAAATTAGGGTGTTTTTTCGATATTAATTCAAAATAAGGTGAAAAAATAAATATTTTTAATCAAATAAATTACAGCGTATTTGGGACATCAAAAGGTAAGTTTTCACCAAATTTCGTTAAAAAAAAAAAAATTTGTAAAAGATAAAAATAAAAAACCAAAAACTTGGTTTTTTGGATTTTTCACATAAATTTTGAGGTTATGTGAAAAAAGTGTAAATACAAAAGTTTTAGATCTTTTTATTACCTACAACTTTGCCATTTGACTTTTTTCGATAGGACTTTTAGTTTTGCCGGAAATCGAGAAAAACCGTTTTTTACCCTTAAAAACTCACCCCCATCCCCTTCCCGACCTCAGATCGCCCGTAAATAATTTTTCCTTTCATTTTTATAATATTTCCCTCCTTTTCCAATGGGTTTCATCCTACTATTATTTTTTTTCACTTTTTATTATTTTTAAAGGCTTCTACCCTGGTCTAAGATTATAGGACATTCTTTTCATGTCACGTATTTATTTAGGGATCTTTTCGTCACGCAACCTTATGAAATGAAATGTAAATTGATTTTATTATTTTGTTGACTTTATTAATTCTTGTACATTATATTGGCATCGGACGAGTGACCATTTATTAGATGTGTAATTGTTGTTGTTATAATTATTGTTAATTTTTGTATTTTTTGATTATTAATATTTATGTTTGACGATCTCAATGTAATTTTTTGTTTTTTGTATGTATTTGTATTTAGTATTTATTTTGTAATTTCGTAACTTTTGTCAAGATCGTAGCAAGTGGAAAGAAGTGGTCTCTGCCTACCCCTCTGGGAAACAGGCGTTATTTAATGTAGGTATGTATGTAAACTAAACTATTGTATATAATTTTGACAGTCCGATTTTTTTTTTCTTTTTTTTTTCTATGGCATAGAGAAGACAAACGAGCACACAGGCCACCTGATGGTAAGTAGAAACTGTGACCCATAGACATTCGCATTCACAAGACTGCAATGCAATCCTAAGACTGCAAATGCGTTGCCAACCCTGAGGACTAAGATGGAATGCCTCTATGCTAGTTATTTCACCGGCTGTCTTATCCCCAAACCGGAACACAACAGTGCGAACACTATTATTATTATTATTCCTATACTTAATAAATTATCGACCGTCATAATTATAAAATGTAAAGCATACATTTTATGATTGACAACTTTAGATATTATTATTACTATGATACGTCTATTTATTACCTTTAACAATGTACTTAATACTTATAAAAAGATATTTATTTATTTTTATGACTTTCGAAAAATATAACCTGAAAAATTGGAAATGCAAATTATACCCTTTTAAAATTTTACGAGTATGACTAACACTTATATTATGATGAAAAACGATATCCATGGACTGTAAAATTATAATTTTATTTTTACAGCAGGTCATTATAGACCCGTAAGATAGAGACTTATTTTCCTGACAGACGAAGGATTGTAACAGGGTGCGATAAAGACAAAATATACAGCCGTGTTTTTAAAACTTGTGTTTAGTTGATTTGTACCTACTCGTATTTAGTTAAGTACTTAACTCACAAACCTGTTTACCGTAAAGTGTGCTCAAGAATCAAGGCGTGTTCCTTACCTGTAAAAGAGAAACAAAATGATTAATTAAATAAGTAGAAGAAAAGTTCAGACGTCAAAACAGGCCCCTGCTCTCAGAGCTGACATCTTTTAGATAATGATTATAAGGTTGGGTTAGGTTAGGTTATGATCATCATCACTACATAGTATAAAACAAAGTCGCTTTCCGCTGTCTGTCCCTATGTATGCTTAGATCGTTAAAACTACGCAACGGATTTTAATGCGGTTTTTATTAATAGATAGAGTGTTTCAAGAGGAAGGTTTTTATGTATAATAAATCCTGTTTCATGTACGGGTGTTACAGAAAACTCACATAAACCGAAGCGAAGCGAAGGTGGGTCGCTAGTCAAATATAAGTAACAAGTTGTTAGAGTTGTTGGTAATTCTGTAGCTGTGTCTACCCCTCCGGGATGAAGGCGTGACGATATGTATGTATGTATGTCATGAAAGATAAAAAAAAACATATTTTAAGCAAATTTTTACTATGATATTATGATATTATATTTACAAAGAGGGTATTCAGAACGTCAGAGTTCAGTTTTGGCTGTCAAAGGTGAGGTTATTTGGAAATGGATGGCTTTTCGTTTTAATAGTCCTAGATAAGGTCGGGTAGTGGCTTTTAGGGCAGAAGTGGGTGCGCCCTTACTAACCCAAATATTATAACGGGGCATGGCAATATTCATTGAAACGCAGGGAAGGGGGGCAATTACCTAAAACTATAATTATTGTTTATTTTGTTTACGGTTCTTTGGATTATTCTAGTATAATATTAAAATATCAATGCGAAAGTTGGTTTGTTTGATTCTGCGTTCCGCTTCAATTATTTATGAAGCAAGAATTGGGATTGTTTATATTTTTACAATTACTCTAATTTGAAAACCATTTCGAAGAATAGTGTTTTAACGTTCTGCAGTATTAAGTTTTTGAAATATTTATCTATTTTGGATATTTCGACATAAGTATATTTAACCTTTGTTTGACTTTCGTTTTCGGCTTGAAGCCCTCCTACTTAGAGGTGTATCTTACGGGTTAGGCGAAAACAGCTTGAAATAGTATGTTTTAATACACTGTTACAATCACTTTTTTTCATTGGATATCATTTAATTGTTGTAATTTATTAGAAAATGCCATCCTAAATTTAAAATAATCATGTCATCCATAAAATGTTTGCTAAATAAATAAAGATATTAAAACAAAACTATTGGGTCGAATACAAAATTAATGAAATTAGTGTCTTAAAATTTTCTATTCTTTCGAATGAGAGAGTAAAAACCGTGAGTAATTTTTTTTGGTCAATCCCAATTATCAGAATCATTACATTCGTTTGGAGGAAAAAAGACATTTTACGATAAGTACTTATTTATTTAAATAGTTTTTTTTTTATTATACCAATCCACAATCAAACCTCAAGCGTCCATTTTTAACGCACTCGTCAGTTATGAGGTTCAGGGGGGTTATTATGACATAGCTCGATATTACGACATCCACGGGAAGACATAGAGTGGCACTATTCTAAGGCGACTACCACACAGCCTCTTTGGTGCAATAAAGGTTCAATAAATAAACAACGAAAGACTGTTCATAAATTTAGCATAAATAAAAGCATGTAACAGGGTTAAAACACGATCGTGGTGCATTAACCGAGTTAAGCCCGCATTATGTAAACCCGAGGGAATTGGCAATTCCGAACCGCTCTGAGCTGAGAATAATTGTGTTACTATGATATCATAAACAAGTCTTAACAAAGGATCAAAGATGGCGGATGGATTATGGGGGGAGGGTTCTTGGAGTATTCACTTTTACAGAAACAAATAATCATACAGTTTAGTTTAAACGTAACTTGACAAAATGGCTAATGGAGAAATGTTTCTACAGTGTCAAGGAATATTTAGAAGTTTGAACTTTTGTTATTATTGACTAGAATTTATAAAATAGGAAAGTGTTTTGAAAATAGAATATTTACAATATTTGTACGCTTGCTTGCATGCTGAATACAAGTGCTATAATTTTATAACTAAGACCATGTATTACTGTATTCTGACAAATAAATGAATTTGATTTGATTTGATTTGATTTGATTAATAATAGCTATTAGTTAGGACTAAGACAAACTGTGTGACATGTATGTATGTATCACCTTCCGTGTTTTCACCGAGCGGCCCCAACGGTAGACCAGCGTTGGCTTCACAGTCAGCCCATGCTGTGTTGGGACCGTTTCGCAACATTAGCACATTTCATCTTATTTTCTTCACTTTTATTGTTACTTATTTTTTTGTTGTGTGTTATTGTTCTGAATAAATGTTTTACCAATTTCCATTGTCCCCTGATATTTACATATTTAAATATATCCCTGTTATGTCTGTAATTTCTGAAATGTATTTGCATTGCTACAAATACTGAGATTTACATGTTCGAATCTCGGTCAAAATCATTTATTTAAAAAAAAGTCGGTACCTACAGTCACCAAAAAGGCTTAACATTATCTGACATACGTAGTACCAGAGCCAGAGTGCAACAAATGATTTTTGCGCAGTGTTACTTAAATAAAATATTATATCAATGATTATGGGACCCCTTCGAAACGCAAATTTTATTTTCGCACCAAATTATTTCACATAACACCCTTTTAGGCGGACATTGCGAGAATGTAATAAAAGTCTATTGTGTACATTATGTTAGGTTATTATAATAATTCAAAAGAGACCTTTGTATTGTAAAAACCAAACGATTTTATGCGTTATGTTATGATACATTATGGGTAATAAACATTATGGATTCCGATGTAGACTATGATTATATCTAGTGTTTGTACTTGAACAAGAACAGCCTATTATCATAGACATGTGGATAAGCCCCGCTAACAGTTGTTTCCACGTAATGATGTGTGCTAGATGCATGTTATGCTAAGGAGCCATTACGTCGCCTTGACTCGGCATTGTGACCTAAACCCGGCGCGACGCAAGGTTTAAAATGATTTTTAATTTCCTTGAACGATATGAAAACAATGTTGAAATGAGAGACAATTTGCAAGTAGGGTTTATTTCATGATATGAGCTTTATTACAGCCTGAATGAAAAATGAAAAATGAAAAAATATTTATTCAGTAACAACAAAATTTCTTAACATTAATCGGGGCCGGTGTCTCTTTTTAAATGAGATTGTGCGTAGATATATGTGTATGAGTGTGTGTGTATAATTGTGTGTGTATGAGTGTGTGTGTATGAGTGTGTGTGTATGAGTGTGTGTGTATGAGTGTGTGTGTATGAGTGTGTGTGTGTGTGTGTGTGTGTGTGTGTGTGTGTGTGTGTGTGTGTGTGTGTGTGTGTTGGTATGTGTTAGTTGGTATATTTGCAGAATATGATACATACGAATGGTACACTTTTTAGGTACAAATTCAATCTGAGATTCTGTAACAATAAGGTTGAGTAAATTAAATGACTTGACGTCTCTAATGACATTGACGACTTCAAGCATATTTTTCTTGAAATGGGTCCCAAATTAACGCTTGTGTCAGTACCGTAAAAGAGATCGCTGTTTAAAATGGTGCTTGCCACTTCTGTCTCTCTGTCTCGATGTTAAACTCTTGTATACCCGACTGCGCGACAGCGAGAGAGTTATGTATTTCAAGTGTGTGTATGTATGTATATGTATGTCTGTTTCTTTGGCACACTCTGCAGCCTAAACGGCCTGTAGCATTTTATTATGTAGCCGCGTTTAGGAAGGGATTAGAGGTGACAGTTTTACCATACACTTACGTCAAAGTGTATATTAATTGACAGCTATTCCAATCCCAAACTAATCGCGGTTTCATAATAATGTATGAGGTGTCATTAGATCGTCTTAATATTGTAGGAGTGACATAGGCTAAATATTTAAGCCATACTTAGTAATGAGAGACAGTATAAAAAATGCAGTTGGGTCTTTAAAGCCCATTTTTTATTTGACTTGTTGCCACTCTAGAACTTTTTGACCCCGTCGACCATCGTCTCTAAATGTCATGAGTCTAAATCAATACTCACTCAACAGCTCTCGATATACCGTAGTGTTAATTAAACCGATGTGGAGAGGTTTTATCACTGACGCCGCCGGTTATCCAACCGGTTGTTCGGTTATTAACCGATCGGCGTTAAACTAGGGTTCCGTTGGCAAAAGATTCAGTATAAATAATGATGTTTTTACCATGAACTAATGAGAAATGTTTTTTTTCTGACGATGTAACTAACTGAAAGAAGATTGACGAAAGAGATATTATACAGATCGAAAGTGAGTGGACGGGTCAGGAGGGGTCGCCCTAGGCGTACTTTTTCGAGTAAAATCGGAGAAATACTGGAAAAGGGCCGAATCTTAAGTACCCGAAACCAACGTGCGTGCATGACTCGATGTATGAATGTGGAAGAAGCGAAATAAATTTGTCAAGATTGTACACTGAAAAACCGAATGGGTTGATTTTACTACATTTTAGGACCTACCCATCAGTTTCGTTGAAGTAACACCTAACCTTAGTAAAAACAACACATTGAAAAGGTTGCTTCAACCTTTTCCTGGTTAATTCAACCAAACTCACGTGTAAGTCCTATTTTAACCATAAAACTTAGTAAAATCAACCCATTTGATTTTTCAGTGTAGCAAGTGGAAAGAAGTGGTCTCTGCCTACCCCTCTGGGAAACAGGCGTGATTTAATGTATGTATGTATGTAACTAACCCTGGGCAGTAATAGTAATAAGTTTCTTAATACAAGTGAAGTGAAAAAAAAGAAAAGTAATAATAAATTGAAGTTGTGGCTTTCTTTGAATGAAAATAACGGAACGGTCTGTCTATCTCATGCGTCTGACACTGCCAATTTGCTCTGAATCTACTGGACCAATTAGGTTAAAATTTGGTACACGTGTGTGTGACCCAAACACGGACGTGTAACACAAATAAACGAATTTAAAATACTTAGGTCACTTTTAGGATGAAAGCACATGTTAAATACTGCGCCTTTAAAAAAAAGTAGGTGTGCTGTAAATAATCCTTTACTAATAATTACAGTAAAACCTATAAGAAATCTATAAGTTCACGCTTAGTGCGTGTCAGTTTATACTCTATTTTATCTTTACGTACGGAACCCTCTCGTTCTTATCCGGCTTTTTAATATGTTTTACTCTTAAAGATACTGTTGAGAGGTTCTATCTAAGCCAGGGGGGAGTTAGATAGCGTGCAAACAAATGGCCATACCTCTGACAAAAATCCTGTAGCAAATGCAACCTTATTACTAACAAAAGGGGGCTGTATGTGCTTTGACTATTGAGTTTGAGATATTGCCTTTTGGATTGATTACAGGGCGGCGATTCTCTTAAATGTCTCGGTGACAAACACATTTGCGAAAAAGTCGGTAAGCTTAAGATGTTCTACGTGCTGAAGTAGGTACATTTAGGTATCTACCGACTTTGGTAGAATTTCGTCGTCGAAACAATTCGGCCATAGTCGGTAGGTACATAACTTCGGTTACTCTACAGAATATGACATTCGCAAAAGATCATAATAGCAAAACATCATAATTATACGCATAACATCATACTCGCAAAACATCATATACGCATAACATCATACTAGCAAAACACGATATTCGCAAAACATTATAAGTAGGTACTTACAAAAAAAAAAAAAATTGCGAAAATTGTGTGTTTAGATCGGTGCACCTGGCGTTCCATAATCTCTGCCTACCCTATTGGGAGACAGGCGTGAAGGTATGTATGTATGTATGTATGTATTATATTTACAAATAGTCGGGTTTTGTTATAAAATCATTAGGTAGGTTTAGGTTATGTTAGATTTATATCAGGCCCGGAGGGCCAAACTACCCAGAAATACGAGCTCCGCCGTAGCGGAGCTCCGTTGACACTATCTAATTCATGTCTTAATAATAGTTAAGTTTTGCTAATGTGATGTCTTGCTACTATGATGATTTGCGAATGTCATGTTTTGCGAATAGTTATGATGTTTTGCTTTTATGATAATTTTCAGAATATCATGTTTTGCGAATATGGTATCCAACGACAGAAGGCATAACTTCACCTAATGCCTATATAAGCACGTGGGATAATTAATTATTTTATTGCTACTACGTGTTTAAGGAAGAAGTTTGCTCGTCAGAAAAATCGTAAATCGTACCTCAACAAAAGCTTCAAGGAATCTCGTAGATAAATTCCCTCAGGCTTTTTTTTCGACGTAGAAATTGCCTTTGATAGTTTTTCCTGTTTGTCCCAAGATATGATTTGGTAAGAAGATAGCATTGAATAATCTTTTACAGTTAAGGATGTTGTTGGGTGACGAGCTCAAAGTGGAGAAGGACCACTTGTTTTTGAGGCGTGAAATGAAATTAAATGAAATTAAATCTTTAATGTGTGATAGATTCAGGTTAGTTACATTGATTGCTGTTATTGTTGCTTAATAAATAAATAGTTTAGTCCCACTAAATCCTACCTTAATAGGTGTACACACTTTTATCCTAAATTAATACAATGTCAACACATACATAAACTCACGCAATACAATGAAAACAATGTCAATGGATATATATTTTTTTAATAATAATTGACATCAAAACATGATCTCTAAATTAAAATAAGTTAAATTGAAATGTTTGCCAAATCCATAACTACTATAAGTACCTATGATATCACTGGCATCTGATGCAATAAGAACTACCTATTAGGAAGCCTCATTCAAAAAGTAGTCATTTAATGTATAAAATCATTTTACAGATAACCATTGTTTCGTGACAGTTTTAAATTTGATAAGGTTATGTTCGTGAAATGAAATCAGATCACAACACTGAAGAAATGGTTTATTCCTGTTAATAACTTAGAACCTGGAAGACCGAGCGTCACATTCACAGAATGTGTTTCGTTGTCTTCACCTCTTTGCCACACATTCTACACTGTACCTACAATCTATCTTACCGTGAAGGCCATCTTTGCTACATGATTTTTAACCCCAAAGTGTCCAGTAAATACGCTTGTGGCTAAACTTAAACCAAGGGTTATTCTTTAAAATTAGTATTAGTAATGTGTCACTCACACGTTACTAATATTTTTGTTTCCTATCACTCAAAATGTATGGAATGACAATATCGTTAACGAATGACAATATCGTTAACGAAATCGAAAAACGTTAGGAGCATTTTCATCTTGGCTACGGCCTTAAAACCAACTTATACGATCAAAAGGTTACGCATTTTAGTCGTGAAGATGTAACAAACAAACTTCGGAATTAGAATACTAGTAGTGACTAGCATAGAGGCATTCCATCTCAGGCCGGGGCCGCACTGGTCTGGCGACGGCGATGCGACAGCTACGGCAGTAAAACAAACACCTTCAACAGCAACAGCAGAAATAGCAGTGTTCGCATTGTTGTGTTCCGGTTCCGGGGATAAGACAGCGATAATGACTAGCATAGAGGCATTCCATCTTAGTCCTCAGGGTTGGCAACGCATTTGCAGTCTTAGGATTGCATTGCAGTCTTGTGAATGCGAATGTCTATGGGTCACAGTTTCTACTTACCACCAGGTGGCCTGTGTGCTCGTTTGTCTTCTCTATGCCATAAAAAAAACCATGTATTTTGTACGGAACTTTACCCCTAAACCCACTCACGCTTGCCCAACTGGGTAATAACGGCGTTTGTCCCGGCGGTAGACAATTAGCGGTGAGTGCGGAGGTCGCCGGTTCGCTTCCCGACCACCGCGAGTATTACAGCTGACTAATTGAGGAGTGCAGCGAGCTATGAAACCCAGAGCTCGTGTTTTCTCCAGTCTTGGGTTACTAAGAGCATTATTTGAACCCGTGTAAGGCTAGAGAACATGCTTAACGATAACGTAAAAGATGTTCGAATGCTGTCAAAATTTATGAAAGAAGAAAATTAACTAAACAAAAGAGACAAAATACATGATGTGGCTGACCTAATGCCAGATGGCGTAATATGGACCCAGCTCAGCATTTTGTTGGTAGTAAAACCAGCACAAAAAATAAAATAAAATGCAAAACAATATGGAATGGACATGATAACCGTTTGATGTGACCGTACGAGAGTTTGCGTCAATCCTGTACATTTTCGATAACGATATCGTTTTCGAAAACGTTAACGAAAAGCACTCTTAGGAAATACAACAGCAAGTTTTAGTATTATCGGCTAAAGAGTTATGCTAATATCGATGTCGTACCTATTTTAATGATCCCCTGATATAGGATATGTCATAGGCTTGGTTTGCACATTATCTAAGTAATTAAATTTAACTTTAATTACACCGTTTCTACCCGTTCCTACCACATTTACATATAGTATAAACAAGTGGCGGTTACTCGCGTGTGCCTAATCTGTATCGCCACAGATTATGCAGAGTTTACAGGAGCCGCGCGCCGACCTGCGCAGACGTCGCACGGCTCGCCGCCTCCAGGATAAACAACCACAGCTTACACACTCACAGAATCTTCACTCGACGAAAATACCGCCCAAGTGCGAGTCGCACGAACGGTTCCGTACCACAGTTATAATAAGATCAAGAAACGCCGAGATAAACGCGTTTCTTGAGGACCTCGTCTAATTTAAAACTTTTTTTTGGTATAGCGGTTTTAGTGTAATACAGCTCTGTCGTCTATTCGCGTGTCATTCCTTACATTTTGACAGATTTGAACATTTGCTTTAAAAATTGGTGAGTTTATTAAAGACAGCCGGTGAAATGACTAGCATAGAGGAAATTTTGAGATCATCGTGAACATACATACAGACAGACAGAGGCGGCCGGGGACTTGTTTTACGTATAAATGTAGTGATTGTTTTGTTAATATTAAATTTGTATGTTCTTCACTTTTTCTGTGCACCAACAGAACTGTGCTAGTTTCTGTCAATTAAGTCCCCCATTTGAAGGTTTTATTATGCAATATTAAATAAATAACGTGAAAAACACTATTCTCCATTGTATTGTATGTTAACTATTGATCACAGGCAACTGGAGCCGCGCAATCTGGCTGATCTGTGCGGACAGCTGTAACACACCTCGCCGCCTCCGGGGTGACACACCGCCGCAGCTTCGATAACCGTTATACGCACAGACGGCTCAGTCAGGTGGATAACCGCTCGAAGGCAGATAAACAACGCTGACAAGTCCAACAAAAAGACGTCAAGTGCGAGCCGTACTCGCGTTGCGTTAAAGTTACACCGACGTTTGTATGTGATATCATTTAGATTGTTGAAAAATAATAGGAAAAGAAACCGTTTCTTGTATTTGTGTATTTATTTTAATTCCGCTTATTCCGCAGGTTAAGTATTTAGTAAAAATACAAAGGTATTTAAATGTAACTACAGGCACACAAAAAATAAACATTAAAAAAACCTAAGGCTGCCGGCAGTGGGGCAGGGCTCATGTCACCGGTGCTTAGGGCTGCAGAAGAACCTCCTCTCAACACGTGCCCTGTCGAGGAGTACCCACTTATTTTTGTATCCAGCCCTTCATCCAGCCATCCAGCAAGTCTCTTAAGGTGTTCAGTTGGTCCAGACTATTCGCTATGGAACTGTTCGTGCATCAACTATCGGGACAAGGGAAGTCCTCGTTATAACATAGTCTATATCACCTGGCTATCTATTACGGTTCAAAAGATACTAGGTAATTAAATTATTGATTTATTTGGTTTACCTAAATATAGGCGAACTCAGGGGTGTGATGTCCAAGCGGCGAGATTAAGTAGTCCCGTCAAAGCGAAGAAAACACATTCTAGCGCCTCTATTCTTGATTTGGCAGCCTTACACGATCACGATCACTCACTCTATCGCCAGTGTCAGAACACGGAGTTCTGTAGCCAGCTTGCGTCCTGTAGGTACGTACAATCGCTTGTGTTCCAATACCGCCGGTGCGGCTCAATAACTCACTTAATGACTAATTAACACTAATAAATTTATAACTCATGGATGGACGGACAGCGAGGGCTTTGTAATAGGGTCCTATTTAGCACCATTCGGGTAAGGAACCCTAAAAGCAAGCTTTAAAAGCCGCATGTTTTGATCTCGTCGTCCTGTCAAGTATATAGGAGATATAATAAAGTTGACAATACAATACGACGACCATACAGTATTATGGTGTGTAACAGCTGATAGATATAGTCGGAATGGAGCCCACACGATGTTACTGTATGTAGATTTTTTGCTGTATTTTTTGGCCAATGGGGACCAAGACTTTGCGAGTAGCGTCCGGTGGGTACCCTTACCATGGGTTGCAATTAACGTACTCGCTAGTGAGTCGAATGCTCTGTCGCTCGCAAATGGTAGGGGTACAGGTCTGGACAGAAGCGCGTTTGAAACGCGCGTTTATTCACTAAGCGCCAGTTCTACTGCGCAAGTAAGCTGGGACTGAAGTTAAACAAAAGTGGAGCAGTCGGGAATCGAACCGTAATCAGTATTCGCGGCAGGCGCGGCGCCTGTCGATTATTCATGCCCATTGGTCTCATTCGCGCTATTTGGGTACAAGTCGTCTCGAATTCGCGTTACCATGAAGGTATTTACAGGTAATATTAACTTAATATTAACTAGGCGTACTTTTTCGAGTCAAATCGGAGAAATACTGGAAAAGGGCCGAATCTTAAATACCCGAAACCGACCGATGTATGAATGTGGAAGAAGCGAAAGAAATTTGTAAAGATCGTAGCAAGTGAAAAGAAGTGGTCTCTGCCTACCCCTCTGGGAAACAGGCGTGATTTAATATTTGTATGTAGGCTAATAATGTTTACCAGCGTACGAGTATTAGTGACAGGTTGAAAGCCTATCGCCTAACAGTACTATGCCGGCTCCACATGCTTAGTATTTGCCACAAACACTGCAGGACGCAACCATACGTTGAAGTGAGATGAAAATACATCGTGCTCACTCTAACATATAGTTGCGTCCTGCATTTCGTGATAGCATTTGTTTATCAATATTTCCAAGCAAATGTCAACATCAAGTCAGAGTGACAATACATTATTTTTAATGATCTTGCAAATCATATCTCTAAGGTTGAATGTCAGTACCGCCGTCATCTATTTGTTGTTTACAAAAGTCTGTATGTACAGTCGCCCGCAATAGTACATTATTGCTTAGGCTCGGAAAATAGGAGCAGGACCACCTGATAGTAAGTGGTCACCGTTGCCCATAAACATCAGCCAGGGGCACAGCGACGTTGCGTTTCAGTGAAAACTCTTTTCAAGCCGCGTTTAAAGGAGGGCATGACATGTCATAACACTGAGGAAACATTGGAGGGAAGTTCATTCCATAGTTTTAAAGGAAGAAAAGACCTTTGAAAACCGGTTATAGTCGATTTTATTGGTTCCAGGTAGTATGGAAGAACTTTCTAGTTGTACGAACTAGTTCTTCATAAAATACGTAGAATATCAACCTAATTTCAGGCCATCAATAACTCTCAGTGTATCAATACGCCGAACCAGCCAAAAGACAACTCGATCGTGAACCCGATATCTGAATCGAACAATATTGTCGGCTGTCCCGAATTTGCCTCGTTTGGTTTGTTTGCCCTCGACAGACACGGCTCGCTGTATATCGGTGAATTGTGGGAGTATTGTTTAACTGAAATTTTGTTTGTCATTGCTTCTATTACTTACACGTGTTCTAGCCAATATTGCTTCTATATTATTGTAATCTGAGTAAAAGTGAGTGGATGGGTCGTAAGAAGCCGCCCTAGGCGTACTTTTTCGAGTCAAATCGGAGAAATACTGGAAAAGGGCCGAATCTTAAGTACCGGAAACCGACGTGCGTGCATGACTCGATGTATGAATGTGGAAGAAGCGAAAGAAATTTGTCAAGATCATAGCAAATGGAAAGAAGTGGTCTCTGCCTACCCCTCTGGGAAACAGGTGTGATTTAATGTATGTATGTATATATGTATTGTAATCTGAGAGAAGATGTTGTGGTAGCTATTAGTCACTTGACAGTAAAAACTGCGAGTATGATTATGTAGTATTGAAGTGAAAATTTTAGGTTTATAATAGAATTTGAAGTAATATTTGACATTGGTACAACGATGCCTGTAAGGGGTCGTTTTCTTTATTGATATTTGTTCTATTTTTTTGCAAAAATTAGGTCCTTACCTATGAATTTGGCGTGTTATATGGAGAATTTTACGAAAACGGTAGTTTGCATATATTTAATTTTGCGGATTATTTAGAAACGTGATAAGCAAACCAAACAAAATTGAACACTTCTAAGCTATATTATACATATCTTAATTAGTTAAAAATAGTTAACTTTGCGTAATTGAAAACCTTGAACTAGCAGCACATGAAAAGAGTTGAGTTCACATTTTAATTTTAAACATTAAGTAAGTAATTTAACCATATCATTTGTATCTAAACCCTTTGTAATATAGTGTATTTATGAAATTTAAAAATAATTTGGAAGTTAAAATTTAAATGAACCAATTCCGTATGAAATAAAACACGTATAAATAATGCCAATTTCACAGGTAAGGGCCCAATAATAATATATACATATTAAGAAATATGCCGAGTAAAGTAGAGATACCTCAAAGAAGATAACGTATGTATTTTGTTTAACTTGAATTAATTACAAATATTTTCCTCTATGATCTTTCCCGCTTATCCCCTTATTGAGGAATATTCCCTCCAGGTGGAAAGAAGTGGCCTCCGGGAACCAGGCGTGATTTATTTTATGTATTTTCTTCAAATTTCAAGTCTCTAGGTTCAGCGGTTTCGTCTGTGCGTTGATAGATCAGCCAGTTAGTTTCTTCTTTAATAGATAAATAGATAACAGAACCTTTGAAAACAACGTACTTTATTAAGGACTAAAAATTAATTAATTTTCTACAGCAACAACTTTTTCTAATCATCGATTAGGGTTCCATAGCGGCGGCGCGACGCGAACAAGAATGCTGACGAATGCATTTTATTGGTCAAGTCACTGGAAACGGCAAGTCATGGAGAAAATTGCATTGCTGCATTTCCTCGAGCCATTGAAGCCGATGCAGGTGCAAATTATTGGTTAGCTAATAAACAATGATTTGCGGACAATCTCACAAAAATTGACCTACTTAGTCCCAAATTAAGCTCCAGGCTTGTCACTTTAACCACTGTGACAGTTCATATATGGCAGTTCAAATATGCCGAAAATAGACAAGGTACTAAAGTGTATACATATTTTTGCCCTTCACTGTATACTATGAGCACTAAATGGGAAATTTATTATTAATATAATTATGAACTACCTACCGTAAAATGTTCTTACTTTGCTCCCCCATTGTTAATTATGCTTAATGGTTATATTGAGGTAATCTGTATTGAAAATCATTCTATTACTTTAATTCACTTCGTGGCTTGATGCATACATCAATTCTTTTTAGCAAAGGGGTTTGGGTAAAAGTGTTGTCATTTGTAAAAGTCATAATAAAAGTGGTAAATTATGATACAATAATTCAAAATAAACATGTTTTGTTAATGTATTCTCTTAAGTGCATCGGAGCCGAGATATTTAATATTCTTACCTGGGCGTACTTTTAGTACCAAAAACTGAACACTTAAATTTTTTAATATCTTCGCTCCGATATTTTTTAACGTCATAAATTATATATGTCTACGTGTATTTAGAGGTGCTCTAAATAACTGTGTAACAATAATCAAAGGCGGCTGAAAAAAATTACAAAATAGTCACTATGGAGCATATTTAGTTTCCCATGGGGGAGCAAAGTAGGAATATTTTACCTAACTTTTGCTCGCGACTTCGTCCGCGTATATTTCAATTATCGTATTACCAATAATTTTTAAATTTTCTGGAATAAAAAGTGTGTTGTTTCAGGGTAAAAAGTATCTCCATTTCAAATTTCACCCTGATCCGTCATGCCGTTGCAGCGTGGAGGCGAAAAAAAATAAATACACAAACTTTTGCATCTATAATATTAGTGGGATCTAATCCCTATTCCCTGTTGTTCGTTTGACTTTGTGATGTTTTTTTTCTATTTTTTCCTTTGTTATTTTTCTGTTTGTACAATAAAGTATTTACATACATACATAAATTCAAGTACTCGTTAAAGCATATTTTTTCATGTTAACAGCTACAAATAAAATCATAAGTACATCAAGCTTGAATTAATTAGACCACAGGTTAGACTGACGATAAGAATTACAGAAGTTGATTTCTATCGTACTTTTACTTCAGTTCTACAGGTAAAGCAAGAAGCACAATCTACTTGTTTATATACTATATCCGAATTTTAGCTTGTCTTTTTGTTAGTCGAGTTAAAATAAATTGCATTTAGTTACGATCTTAGGTCAGGCGATAGATAAAAAGCATTGGACGCCTGCGTGCGACTGTCCATTATGTCCAATGGAAGGAAAACTTTCGACAGTTTAACATTTCTCGGTCTTTCGTCTCTTTTCTGCGTCTAAAACATACATACATACATAAATTAAATCACGCCTGTTTCCCAGAGGGGTAGGCAGAGACCATTTTTTCCAGTTGCTACGATCTTGACAAATTTCTTTCGTTTCTTCCACATTCATACATCGAGTCATGCACGCACCTCGGTTTCGGGTATTTAAGATTCGGCCTTTTTCCAGTATTTCTCCGATTTGTCTCGAAAAAGTACGCCTAGGGCGGCCCCTTCCGACCCGGCCACTCTATTTCGATCTGTATATCTCTTTCGTCAATCTTCTTTCATCCATCCTTTCCAAATGACCGAACCATCGAAGCATGCCCTTTTCAATCTTAGTCACTACATCTTCTTTTATTCCACATGTCTCTCTGACTTTTTCATTTCTTACTCTATCAATCAGTTTCATAACACACATACTACGCAAAGAGCGCATTTCAACTGCATTTACACGACTTTCATGCTTGTCCTGCCACACCCAATATTCACTACCATACATCAGGGTAGGGGCCAGCACTCCATTGTGAACAGCCAGTCGGGCTTTTCGTGACACGCCCTGTCTGCTCACAAAGGAAGCTAAAAATCTTAAACAAATCGCATAATCTAAATTAAAACTTCACTGGTATACACTTTAGTTCAAATAAAGCCGAAAATAGCTCAGTTCTCATTCCCTAAACTCGGGCTCGGAGTAAATAAACATTCCTTTGCGTCAGTTATCGGATTCACTTTTATAGCTTCTGTAATTGAGCGTTTCCGAAACGATGTTGATCTGCGGGTTAACCGCGAGTTCTTTAATGCTTATCGATATAATTTCATTAACGACTCGGTTTTTTAGGGTTCCGTAGGCAAACTACGAACACTTATACTTTTGCCATGTCCGTCCGTCCGTCCACAGCCTAGCTCAGAGACTCTTAGTACTAGAAAGCTGTAATTTGGTATGAATATACATATTAGTCACGCCAACAACATACTGGAAAAGGGCCGAATCTTAAGTACCCGAAACCGACGTGCGTGCATGATGATGTATATGAATGTGGAAGAAGCGAAATAAATTTGTCAAGATCGTAGCAAGTGGAAAGAAGTGGTCTCTGCCTACCCCTTTGGGAAACAGGCGTGATTTAATGTATGTATGTATGTAACAAAGTGGTAAAATAAAATGTTAAAATATATTTTTTTTTTCGTCTACCCCATAGTGTGGGGTGTCGTTGGACACGTTAGAGTCTAGTGTCAAAGCGCATATAACGAATTTAAAAGAAAAACTATCACATAAGGAGACTTAATTAGTTCTTGAGAAACAGGCGACTCAAGTGTTTATACCTACTAAAATCATCTAAGACAGCACCAAATAACTTTAAATAGAAAATTAGTTCATACATGTTGTTTTTTGAGATAGTTTTTTGTGTTTGTCGTAACGGCTTCGGAACCTTACACTGAGCATGATCCGACATGATTTTGCGGTTATACGATTCAAATAGAATGTATTTAACACCCGTATTTATAGTCAAGAAAAGTAATTACTTGAGTAATAGCAATGTCAAAAGTCATATACAAATCAAAAAGTAATTACTTTTCTTGACTATAAATACGGGTGTAAGTATTATAGAAATACGATAGCTTCAATGTATTTGCGAGTAATGGTAGCGGAGTTAAACGCAAGAAGATAACATGTCAAATGCAATATGATTTTACCTAGTGGAATAGAGACCCTGAAAGGAAATGGTTTACCCAGTGTCACGCCCGGCGCACTCCCCACTTTAGATACAAAGAGTTATAAATATAGTACGAATTTTTAAAGTGGTCCGATCTAGGTATAAGCGAATTGTAAAGCAGATCGGGCAACCTTAAGAAATTCTTAACATACATCAGCTTGCATCTCTGGGAGTGTTTTTAGCATAAGCTAGGTAACATGCAAATGAATGTGAAATTATACGATAGAAAGGGAAGCTAGCACTTAGTAGACATTAGGCACGTTTGACTATCTTAAACGTTTTCTTTTCACAAGGTTTTAATTGAATTACACTGTTTATACGGTCGGCCAAGAAAGTGATTGCCTGTTTTGACTTAGGTGTCTGGGAGATCGAATTATCGCTAAGGTTGACACTTGTCACTGTCATAATATTATTGCAAGAGAAAATCTAAAGTTTGGTATCATGACGTGCTAATGGACTTCACCCGTATGGTGGTAGACCACATTTTTGGCCGACTGTAAGTTGACCGCTTCGAAATTTGCAAGTCAATTTTGAACCAGTTCTCGTTAATGGAATGGGCTAAAATTCGGACCACACTGTGTGAACCCGATGACAATGTAATACTATGGTATCTAAGAGCTGATCTGATGATAGAGTCGGAAGGTTGCGACAGGATCTTCGCTATATAGGTAGTTAATGTAGACCCGCCGTGATGGCATGGGATTCAAAAGGTCTTGAATAATTTGCAAAAAAAATAGAATTGGCGACAAAAAGGAACCAATTTTTTTTTTGTGAGGAAGTTTGAGTTCTGTACTTGTAAGTATATTATGTGCAAGTATTAGACATACTGAGTATGATTTGTGTGTTTTAGGTTCATACGAGCAGTAACAGCGTTAAAAACTCTCACAATTGCAAACATTTTCGCTTCTAGACCGGGTCATGCCAAACGCGGACAAGTGGACAGACGCCCTTACCGCCATAAGTGTACACAGCTGCCGCCATTATCTCGTGTACACAGATATACACTGTAAGTACGGGGTCAGCTGTGTTTGTACCGCGGTTTTTTATTGTGTACATTTGATTTAGTCATTTTATTTTCTAATTATTAAGTTATGTAAGTATGTGTGATTTGTTTCCGTATGTATTTCTCTATATTTGGTGATGGTACCAATGATGGATACTTTTAGGTGAAAGGCACCAGTAATGGACACTTCACTCTTAATTCAAATTTCATTCGGTCCTATATTGATGGTTGCGAAACATGAGTAACCCTTATTTTTGTTAAAATAAGAATCAAGTGTCTAGGGACTAGGTCGATTTGTGTGAAATTGTCCCTTATTGTTTTGGTTTTCTTATAGGTGGGACTGTTAGATATCCGGGGTCAAAATAAAGTTGGCAGGTCAAAAGATAAATATATACAATTTAAAAAAGTTAAATATGATTTGAATCGAAAACTCTTGCCTTAAAACGATCAAGTAGCCTTAAATATGCTTGTGTAATCAAAACCGATTCCTGCTTTAACCTCGTAAGACCAAACGTCCTAAATTTAGGACATTTGTCAAAGTGACTTTTGACTTTAGTTGACTGACACAAGATTATTTTTCGAGCTAACGAAATTTGCCTTGGGACTTACGAGGTTATACCACCAGAAGTTAGAGGGCTTAGTAAATTTTCTTCTATTATTCTAGATTTCTACCAATAGGTTGAAATTGGGCAGTTAAAAAAACGTGTCTATTATTTTAGACTCCTCTCTAACATATATCAAAATAAATCGAATCGGAGCCAAACAGGTACCTTTCCTTGTCAGCGTTCAGGGTTCGCATCGCTTTTGCCGCGATGGCCAGCAAGATCACCTGGTAGGATTTCCTACGTACAAAAGTAATAGGTAGGGGATCCTATCAGGTGATCTTGCTGGCCATTGCGGCTTTTGCAGCTTTGTAATAGTCGTCTTGAGACTGCAAATATCTCAAAGTCTAAGACCCTACTCACCATGGTGGCCTTTTTGCTCGTGTGTTCTTCCCACGTGTAAAAAAAAACTTACAAATACTGCACCTAATCGTGTCTAATTTTACAATGGCGGTGTGCATAATACGCAGAGTGCAACGCGCTGCCGATAACAGTTAACAATTCTTGAAACGGAACAGCGGCTGTGACGAAAGCAGCATTACAGTGATTCATTGATAGGTAAGAATTTTCGTTAATACTAACACGCACAATGGTTAGATAAGGGTAATCAATTGACGGCTTGCCTTTAAACAAAAGAACCGGGCAAGAGCATGTCGGAGCTACATGCGTAGTAGTTTACAAACCTATACTAGCAGAAGACTAGAGAATGAGCGGAGATGTCGGGGGGGAACGTAGACTTACGGTGATCAGGGGGGTTATTATGACATAGCTATATATGCAGTTCATTTTACGGCGAACGTAAAGAACAGAGCTATAGCAGTTATATAGCTCTGTCCTTTTCTCTCAGCGTAAACTGGGTAGTGATTCTGTAAACAACGCCGGTCGTGCGGACTGTCGAGTGATATCCAAGCGGCGAGATTAAGTAGTCCCGTCAGTGCGAACAAAACACATTGTAGCGCGTGCATTTTCAATTAAGCAGCCTTATACGATCGACCCATAGTGCTGCTAAAATGAAAATGCACGCGCTACAATGTGTTTTGTTCGCACTGACGGGACTACTTAATCTCGCCGCTATCACTCGACAGTCCGCACGACCGGCGTTTGTTTACAGAATCACTACCCTGAACTGAATGGCTATGTCATAGTAACCCTCCAGATTCGCAATGTAAATTAAAAGGGTAAAAGCACTCGAAACCGACGTACGTGCATGAAGAGATTGATTAATGTAGAGGAAGCGAAAGTATGTTTAGACCGGTGCACCTGGCGTTCCACAGTCTCTGCCTACCCCATTGAGAGGCGTGAAGGTATGTATGTATGTACTAACTCATAGTCACAACACAAACACTAAATAAAGGACAGATTTTTTTAAGAATTCCTGAGTTTGGTCTGTGGTTAAAGACTACGGACGCCAATCCACACGAGCTCGGCTTGAACTCGCTCGGTTCCACTTAACTCATTTACAACTTTGAAACAATCTTGCTTCAAACCTGTTACGAAAATAGACAAAATCCCCAAACGAGTTCGCGGCTAATGTCGGCATTCTTAATAGGCATCAAATACCGATCTATGACTCAACAAAACAACTTGTCGAGTTAAAAACCAAATCAGTTCTGTCCTTTTCTTTTTTTTGTGGCAATGGGGTTGAGCGAACGAAATATACTGTTTTTTTCTATAGATTACGTGTCATGTTATACGACACTTTTAGCGCTTAATTTTTGTGTGGATAATGTTAAAAGGTTTCGGATAGTTTATTTTTTCTACTAACAGATGTGATCTCGTATGTTCAACCTTCAAATTTTTTTAAAGATTTTGGTGGCATAAAGCAGGTAAGAAGTCTTGCTTAAGGAAATCGCTAGTTGATAATGTTTAACAGCATTCTGTCATCCAGAGTCATTCGATTCATATTCGCGTTGAGGAAAGTAAGCCAAGTAGTGTCCAACATATTGTTACAGCATATTACGGCTACTCAGCGTTGCGATACGGAATAACATTATCATCTGACGTCGATAAGGTTTTCCTGTTGCAAAAACAATTTATTAGAGCCATCTTTGAGCTTAAGCGGTTAGATTACGCTACCCTGTATTTATATTTTGGACAGTTGTATCTTTGTTTACAAAATTGGCGATTTGTTTTATAAAGCAAAGGCAACGTATAAAAATCCCACCAGGTCATAATATAGGAATAAATTATACATTGTATATCCCGCTAACCAAGTCAGCACTAGTAGCTAAAAACAGTTACATGATGTGCATTAGGATTTACAATAATTTACCTGACGCCACAAAAGACTTAAATTTCAAACGGTTTAAAATACATTTAATTTGACGACGCGCTGGCCTAGTTGGTAGTGACCCTGCCTACGAAGCTAGCGGTCCTGGGTTCGAATCCCGGTAAGGGCAGATATTTGTGTGATGAGCGGCGAATATTTGTTCCTGAGTCATGGATGTTTTCTATTTATTTAAGTATATATTTCTCTACATAAGTATTTATATCGTTGTCTAGTACCCAAAGTACAAGCCTAGAGCTTAGTTTGGGACTAGGTCAATTGGTGTGAGATTGTCCCTTATATAAAGCCTTAGCCTCATACGTTCGACCCATCGTGCTGCTAAATTGAAAATGCACGCGCTACAATGTGTTTTGTTCGCACTGACGGAACTACTTAATCTCGCCGCTTGGATATCACTCGACAGTCCGCACGACCGGCGTTGTTTACAGAATCACTACCCAGAGGGCCCAGACAAGATGCATTACGCTAACTATCGTTTCTCTTCGTTTCATTTTTAAACCAATCGCGTCACTGGCACATCACGTGACTTTTCGTATCACGTCATCTACCAGTGACGCGATTGGTTTACAAACTTAACGAAAAGAAACGCTAGCTAGCGTAGTGCATCTTGTCTGGGCCCTCTGGTGTGGTGTTCTATCATGCAATTCCCCATTGAATATGCTAGTAGGTAATGTCGCCTGTTGTCTTTTACCCACACCGGCCCACAACAATACGAATACTGTGTGTGGGATGTGCGGGTTTCCCCATTACAGACCATCACCGCAAACCTCAAGGATTCTTCTACAGAAATTTATTAATAATTTATAGTTAACTACCAACCAATAATAAAAAGGTAATTCTTCGTCTAAGGAAAACCAACATCATTAATGATTTTACGAGTTTACCTACAATGCAATATTAAATAATGTCACCTTTTTCCATAAGAACTATAATTAATTTACCAGATACATGACGTACTAAATACACATAAGAACAGCTTTAGTCAACATTTAAATTTATTTAAATTTAAACCTTAAAAGCTTCCAAGATAAAGTAAAATATTGCAAGACACTCCAGTTGATATTATGACGTTATTCGATTTTATTAATTGTCTCTGCCTGCACAAAAAGATTAAACTATGTACACGTTAAAATAACATTATTCATTTTTTATTTGTTTTATTACAACTGTTCAATAACGGTTACTATTTGTTTTTAAATGACGATAATGTTCCATTGTATTTTGATAAAATTGTTCGCTTCGCATATTATTGTAGACTTGATTAAGATTCCGTCTGAAATTCGATTTGTCATTAAAGGTTTACCCTTGAAATATCAACTAACGTTTCATCGAACGCTTCATTACGTCGAATTTTCATTTGATCGACAGGCATTTCCACATGCAGGTGCAATATTTTATTGATTGTCACTAGTGTAACCTAACCTAACCTACGTAATCAATGATATAGATAACCTGAAAACAATAAGGCTTCAAGAGAAAATAGCTTTCGATGAAATGAAATTCGACGTGATGAAGCTTTCGATGAAACGTTTGTCGATATTTCAAGCGGCACCCGTCATTAAAATTAGATCATATGCGAGTAGACCTTACTAAAGCTAAAGGTTACCTACGCCAAACAGTATTATAAATATAACCCCCTTACTAATAAACGTTGAGTAGCGGTGGTATAGCTATACAATGTTTTGTCCTTATCTGTCAAATTCAAATGTCACAATGACGGATAAGGACAAAACATTGTATAGCTATACCACCGTTACTCAACGTTTATTAGTAAGGGGGTATATATATAACATATATATATATCGAACAACGAATACTTAAAATCGAATAAATATTAAAAGGGGCTCCTATACAACAAACGTGTTTTTAATAGATAATGGTACGGAACCCTTCGTGCGCGAGCCCGATTCGCACTTGGCCGGTTTTTTATTGTTATATATATATATATATATATATATATATATTCGATTTTAAGTATTCGTTGTTATAGCGGCAACCGTAATACATTATCTATGAAAAATTCAACTGTCTAGCTATCACAGTTCATGAGATACAGTCTGATGACAGACAGACGGACAAACAAACAGAAATATAGACATACAGACAGGCAGGCAGACAGACAGACGGACGGACGGACGGACGGACGGACGGACGGGCGGGCGGACAGACAGACAGACAGCCAGCCAGCCAGCCAGCCAGATATACAGACATACAGACAGACAGGTTTTTAACTGGTATTTTGAAAAGCGACAGTTCAATACTTTAAGAGATTACTTACAAACCACTGCACATATTTACCTCTATAAGTACAGTCAAGGACTTTAATTGTTAAGCCACTATGGAACCCTGTCGCATAACGTTGATCATTAATTTTAGCGTAATTTCTTTCATATGGTTTAACGCTGTCATTATGACAGGGTTCCATAGTGGCCTAACAATTAAAGTCCTTGACTGTACCTATGTACAAAGTATCAGACACAATATCAAATTTAGTTACAATTTATTAAACAAAATTAAATCTAATTTAAAAGCCTACATTTAAAATAATAATTAAATTGTAACTTGCCCCAGACCAGTTCTGAACAATCTAGAACCCTTAAGTCTACTTACCGACTTATTTCTGGTGAACGCGCGCCATCCCCTCAATCAGTTTCCAACTTCTGGGTCAAATAAGCTATGAGTAAATAGGTTAAATAACCTGAACTTGAAATATAAAGGGTTTTAGAAAGTTTAGAGAAACCTTTTTTGGTCTGCGGGAAAAACGAACGAATAAAAGAAATAAATGTCAAGGGACGTTGGCACACATATTACCTAGTACCTAGGCCGAAATCAAGCTCTAGGCTTGTGCTATGTGTACTAGACAACGATATACTTATATCTTACATACATAGAAAAAAATTTAAGGCTCAGAAACCACAAATAAACTAAGACCCGGTTTTTGTAAGAATCTGCTGGTATACATGTCAGCCCAAATGGTAGTAACTTCATATAATGTAAGTATAACTTTTGACACATGATTGAAATTTGATCTAGCGGTTTCTTTATAAAACCCAACTTCAATAGTAGTCTTTATACCGAACTCACTGACTACTCATAAGCCTCTGTGACTTTTGTAGTCTTTCTTTATTTAAAAACTCTGCGATAAATATTATTTGGATCTTTAATAAAAAAAAAACTAATACTTGTGCTCATCACAAAAATATTTGCCCATACCGAGAATCGAACCCAGGACCGCTAGCTTCGTAGGCAGTCACTACCAACTATCCTATCGCCAATGGAGGGGCAGAAATGTACCTATGCACACACAGACACAGATGCACACTCACATACATACAGTGATTCAGCACATAAATAATGGAGATGGTTTCATTTATTAATGCTAATTATCATTTATGTTGATTTTTAGACGTCTAAGGCCGGTATTAATAAATTAATCTCAACTCGTCTCGAGATGTGTCAATAATGACAGTGTTCTAAGTTTGACGTTTACTTTGACGTATCTTGTGACGCGCATCTCAGCCAAGATGAGTATATTAATACGGGCCTAAGACCGGCCTAGCACTCATAAGTTTTACTTACGTGAGTAAGGACATGGCTATCTGTCAGAGAGAGAAAAAAATATTTCTATCTTATTCTAACAAATAGCTGCGTCCCTACTTACGTAAGTAAACTCTGCGGGTGTAAGGCCAGCCTAAAAGGAGGCCTCATTAACTGTATTATAACATGACTAAATGACAATACAGACTTATGGTTTTTTGCTCGTTTGTTGTATGGAACCCAAAGTTAAAAAAAATATAAAATACATTTATTCAGTAAGTACGCACGGGCACTTTTACACGTCAAGAACCTAGAATCTACGTATATTTCATTGAGGACTGAACTTTTTGCTGTCACTTATAAATCAAACCTAACCTTACCTATGTACGACGATAAAATTAAGCATTTAATCTAAAATAGCTCCAGCGTAACATAGCATTCGGAAAAATTTAAATTCGAACAAATTAATATTCGGAAAAAATCGGAATTTTAACGTACTCCCGGTTATTCTTCAACTCTCCCGATAACTTTTTCACAAAAAGATCTGGGAGTACTCGCCTTAGTAAAAGTTTTAGAACTTATAATAGCGTATCGGGTGACATATCGCTTGTCGCTAATAGTAAGATTGCCCATCCTAATTTCCCCTCTCTGAAATTTTCCATGAACAAATCCGGCAAAAAACCGCACTAAAATTTAAAATACAAGAACACACGTTAACCAGCCAGTTTGTCGGATGTACATTTTAAATAAAACCCGTTTTGACATACAAAAGGTTTGTTTACAAGCGAACAATTAAACAAGTTTAAGTGCGCGAGCCCCGCATTGTTCGCGAGGTATGCTCAAACATACAGACCGACAAAGGATCAGCACAATGGAATAGTTTCACAACTTGTGACGAGGGTCGTTAGAAAATTCTTGAAAGTTTTAACATAATTGTAATATGTGGATATGGCTGTTATCGAATGACGAATAATTCAAATTATTCTGCCTCGCTTCTGCGGCGCGTCGGGGATGTTTGCGGATGCTCATTGCTCACACAGATGGCTTTACTGCTATACTGCGCAGGAGTCGCATCCCTGTTGCACAGATTGCGGGGCAGCCTGAACAGCATGCTATGCTCTATTGCAGAGAGGTTTCATGGCTCCTTCCAGAACTATTGGAACAAACTCCACAGGCCTTCTGCCAAATAGATGCTTTTGTATTATTATTTTTCTTTATTTATTATGTACTATTATTATTTTGTGTTGTGTGTATATTTGTGTTTTACTATGTGCAATATGGAAAGTACCTATTTCTGAATTAAACAATTTGAATTGAATTAAATTGAAAATTAGGTTAAAAAATTAAGTGGTTTACAAAACCAATGTAGAATTTACGTCCAATTTCAAATATACAATGTCGAACGGTCTATACAGAGGGCGCACACAAGAGGGGCCAGGCATTGCACTAACTATCGTTTCTATTCGTTTAGTTTTTAAACCAATCGCGTCACTGGCACATCACGTGACTTTTCGTATCACGTCATCTACCAGTGATAATATGAATTTGAATTTTGACTTAAGTTTTTCACCTATATATTCCGAGGATTGAGAACCACGGCAAAAATAACGTAGCTATAAAAAAAACATACTTTGCTCCGGTTGATAACGTTTCTCAGTATTTAAATCAAGTCCGATTTCCACGATATTTGAATATGTCGATCGATAGTTATAATGAAAAACTATCAGGGGTGTTATTCTCTCAAAAACAACGGACGGGCGGACGGACGAGCGAAATCGTAGCGGCGAGTTTAAGTGGTCCCGTCAGAGCGAACAAAACACCTTTTAGCGCGTGCATTTTCAAATAAGCAGCCTTATACGTTCGATCCATCGGCAGAAACCATGCTGCTAAATTGAAAATGCACTCGCTAAAATATGTTCTGTTCGCACTGACGGGCCTACTCAAACTCGCCGCTTGGACATTCACTCGTCCGTCCGTCCGACCGTCGTTGTTCAGAGAATCATTACCCAGCTGTAATACGAAACTTGTGCGAGCGTATAAATACTTTTTCATCACACGCTCGTAAATAGTGTCCTAACATGCTAGAAAAATCGACCGTAAATCCAAAATAATACCCGCGGGCCTTTTTTTACCATTACGCTTCTAACGTGCGTAATAGCTTTTTTTTTAAATATAATACGTGGACTCAAACTATCACAATACGTCAGGACCCCAATTCTTGTGCCATTCGATATGAAGTTTCATTCGAGATGAAATGTCAGTTGAATACTAATTCCTAAAAATCTCGCATAATAAACTAATTGATCTCATATGTCACTAGAATCGGACTCCGAACACGTTTGACATTATCTGTGGTAAGCCACAGACAATGATGTAGTCTGCCGCTAATAAGTTAAAAATATGATCTTTTGTCTGATTTTATTTCATTTCCTCGCAATAGTGATGAAAAACATTGTATGTTACACGGGTGGTAAAGGAAATACAAAGCTCGAGTCATTAAAGCCCTCAGCCTTCGGCTTCGGGCTTCTAACAGACTCTCGTTTGTAATTCTTTCTTTACCACCCTTAATACACAATGTACTATTTAGGGATCCTTAGTCAACAAGGAACCCTTACCGATAGTTTTGCTATGTCAGTCTGTCCGTCTGTCCGGAGTTTATATCAGATGATACGGTTTTTTTATATATTTGAAAGCTGGTTTTCTAGCGATGGTTCTTAGTTAGATTTTATGAAATTCGGTCGAGTTTTTTAAAAGATATGAGCTCTGAAAGAAGGAGCCACCATTATATCCGGGGTTTTAATCTATCTATTAGTTTACCTTTGTTGCCTCCTTGGTAACACATTGGTCCCTGTATCTAAACGGTTTGTCGTAACAAGTGACGTTAGCTTTCTTACGTTAAATACAATTATAGTTCGTTGATGTAACAATACCATTGTCGATATAGTAATAACAAAGTCGTTCTTACCAATCGATTATTATCGTCCATCACCCAGCTGTTCAACGTAATTTATTACTTTAAACCTCAATATTATAACTAAGTTTAAGAACTGTTTTCCACTATGAGCGAAGATATATTAAGATATGTTTAGGTCACGTGGCGAGTCGTTTGATTTAATGATCCACCTGGTGAATCCTTAGGTCTGCACAGTTTTAGACCCATGGGTGTTATTCTCTCAAAAACAACGGACGGTCGGACGGACGAACGAGTGAATGTCCAACGAAACACATTCTAGCGCGTGCATTTTCAATTAAGCAGCCTTATACGTTCGATCGATCGGCAGAAACCATGCTGATAAATTGAAAATGCACGTGCTAAAATATGTTTTGTTGGACATTCACTCGTTTGTCCGTCCGACCGTCTTTGTTGGGAGAATCAATACTCAGTTTATTTGATTTCATTATGTGATGTACTTAAATATTATTATTTTGTCCCAATTAATCGTACGTCTAAAATGAAAATTCGTCCTACAGATATGTATACTTGATTTAATTTTACCGTCCCATTTTTCAATCATCAGATATAACCAGCTATTGGTTAAATTAAGAAAATAATAGAGTAATAAAAACTACCCAACTCATTATTCTTGCCTAGGGATTGATAAATCGACGCTAACAACATAATCGACCATTCAGAACTTCAAAAGGTATGCACAGTTTATCTATAAGTATTTAGGGCTCCGATGTCCGAACTAAAATAGTAAAAAAGGAACCCTTATGGTGATTTCGGTGTCTTTCTTTGATACTGTTGAAGCTATCAACTTGAAATTTGGCATAGTTGTACAACTTGCTTGTCCGTATCTGTTTTTATTATAAATAATATGAGTATTTTTTTTTTGAAGGGAACGGGGGTTTGAAAAATGAGGGTGATTTGGGACAGGATGTCATTATGAAAGGGCTCAAATTGCAAATTTTTCCGTGACGTAAATATTCTTTGATTTATAGCCAAAACTGTACGTATGACTATTTTTTTAATTAAAAACAGACAAATACTGCACTTCAGATCCATGTTATAGCAACTTTTATACTGAATTTATGAATTAAAAATAATATACTAATAATATATACTTAAGCTATAGCTAACATAGTTTCGCCCCCAGTAATAAACGGCTTAAGGTTAGGCTGTTTGTCGACAGAAGCCTTTCAAGGTCGACAGAGGATTACTTTATTTGGGCGTCGGCCGAGGCCGCGGCATGTTAAAAATTTAATTACCGATTAGCGACCACGAAGTATTTTGGCGATAGAGCGATATATTTTTTATGGGGCCTCTTAAAATATGCGAGTTTGAGGATTTAATAGTCCAAGTTATTTTATTTTAGGAAACTACTACCCGTGTTATAAAATGTTAAGTTATTTATAATTAACTAGCGACCCGCCACCGCTTTGCTTCGATATAGTTTTCTGTAACACCCGTACAAAAACAAGAATTTATTATACATACAAACCTTTCTCTTGAGTAAGTAAAAAAACTAAAAAAAAAAAAAATTATGCCATGCAGAAGACAATCGAGCACACAGGCCACCTGGTGGTAAGTGGAAACTGTGACCCATAGACATTCGCATTCACAAGACTGCAATGCAATCCTAAGACTGCAAATGCGTTGCCAACCCTGAGGACTAAGATGGAATGCCACTATGCTAGTCATTTCACCGGCTTTATCCCCAAACCGGAACACAACAATGTGAACACTGCTGTTTGGCGGTAGGTTAATGGATATGATGGTGGTAGCGATCCGGACGGACCCTGCACAAGGTACGCATACATAGGGACAGACCGACAGCGGGAAGCAAATTTTGTATTATACTATGTAGTGATTTCGAGGACTAGTATCACTAACAGAAGTTTCATATTTCACTTTTTTTTTTTAAATAAAAGTAGCTGTAATATAATGACTGAAATTAATTTACTTTAAATCTCTTTTTTCAACGGCAAAGCGGAGATGCACATGATGGTAAGTGTGATCTGAGACTCATACACATTTGCAATCTCAAGACTACAATCTTAAGACGCCAATTCTAAGGCCCGTATTAATAAACTAATCTCAACTCTAATGCTCGTCTCGAGATGTGTTAAAAATGAGTGTTCTATGGTTTGACGTTTACTTTGACGTATCTTGTGACGGGCATCTCAGCCAAGATGAGTTTATTAATACGGGCCTAAGACCGCAAATGCGTTGCCACAAAATAAAACCGTAACTATTAAACCCTAAAAGCTCGACACGTTCGGTTACAAAAAAAGTCTAAAACTATTTTTTTTCTTAAAATTCCATCTGTTAAACACGTCTCCAACAAGATTTATTATACGTTTTCAACAACAAGTTTATAGATATTACATAATTTTTTTAAAGATCCAAATATTATATGTATCGCAGTGTTTTTAAATAAAGAAAGACTACAAAAGTCATAGAGGCTTTATAAAGAAGAAGTTGGGTTTTATAAAGAAACCGCTAGATCAAATTTCAATCATGTGTCAAAAGTTTTTTTACATTTTTATTTTTTATACTTATGTATTAATTCAATTCAATTCAATTCAATTCAAATCATTTATTTGACCAAAAACACACTACAACATAACAGACATGGTAAAAAAAATAGAAACAAGCAGAGCAGATATAGAATCGTTGTACTGCAGTGTGAAGTCATATAAGTCCTGCATAGCTAAAGTTGGTGAAAATTACAAAATTAAATAAGTAAATTGCTGTGCCCTTACTTTACGTTGGACTAACGTAATAATTTAATTTTAACACCACTGTAACACATAAATGCCATAAATGTTCTGACAATGATTATAACTATTATGTAGTTATATAGGATTAAACAATTGTTTTGATTACACGTATAACAATCACGCATAATTTTAACCATAACTAATTACACCGTAATGTAGCTGTATAACTGAGTTAAAGCTGCCTCAATTACTCAGATTGACTCAGATAACTTAGTAAATTTAGGGAAGGCTCAGCCCACACAAATTCTAAAGGTTAGTTGATAATAATCTTAAAATAAAGGCACGTATTCATTATAATTCTCTTTATTCTGAGTCATGGAGTTTGGGAATAAAGTCAATTTATTAAATGGCCCTTAGAGACTTTTATAATAATATGTAAATGTTAAGTTACATCGAGCATCAAAGAGTCAAAAGCCATTGGGAAGTTTGTACGAAGAAAATTACATATTTTTTTCAGCCGCCATGTGTAATTTTCCGGATCCCTTTGACTGCCATACATATCGTTGGTCATAATGTATAGTTAGTCATACTTTTTTTTGTCATAACTTCTTTCAGGCTGAAGTTACAGTTTTTAATAAACGTTTATCGTGTAGATTAGTTAGGTTAGGTTAGTTTTATACAAAATCTCGTCGGCTTAGTGCAAGAAGTCACTAAAGGCATAAAATCACTAAGTACAGGTACAAGCACAGGCGGATTCGCCGCGACTTACTCTTTCTAACGCACGGATCCATTTTTTTTTACATTGAATAATTTCGATGTTACAGCCATGACATTAAGTCATTAACTTAACTTTTTGCCTTATTGATTTGATGTAAATTGGTTTAGACCATTACTAACTTTAAACAAAACAAATTTGTTTTTTTTTATCTTTTTATTTTGTTTAAATATTCACTTTTGTTACTTATCAACTTTAAAAAATAAAACAATATGAATAAAGCTATGAAAGTATTTGAGCTAGAATTCATTATATGCATATAGTTACTTTTAGCAAACCGTAAAACGAAAATAAAAGTTATTATCATGCTTTAATGATTTTTAACAAAATGAGCATTGGATGCACATTACCACTTTTACTTTAGTATAAAATAACTAAAGCACTTTATAAAGTTTAAAAAAACTAGGAGACAGCATTAATGGCAATCAGAATGATTTCTTAAAGTAATTAATGATATTTATCGATTTTTGTTATGTCCAAAGACATGTAATTCACGTGATTAAATTATGGTTAGTGACTTTTGGCAAATAACTTGTAGGAATTTGAACACCTTTAGTGAAATATTCTTGCACAACAGTTCATATTTCAACTCATTTATACCTACGAGTACGTCTTGCTCTCGCGGCAACGGGGCGGGGGTTCGGCCACCGCGATCGAAGTCATACCGTTGCGGCTGCGACCGGGGATGGACGTTACGCGAGAAGTTAGTGATTTCTTACAAAATGAAGCGAAATGGTATTAAATTTAAGGCAGGACGAGGATCTTTGATGTTAGAAAAGATTCTAAATAAGGAGAATGAAGATCACAGCGTAACTACTTTTGTCATATATTTATAATAAGATACGTGCAAATTACTTTATGCTGTTAAGTTGTAGGTAAGTAAGTATTTCATTTGCGAAATACCAATTTTGTCCTTAGGGCGAGATTTTGTATAGGTACCTAGGTTTTGTTTTTGACTTTTTGACTGATAAGATCAGTGATATTGACGATAATGAGTTGGAAACAAAAGCACTCAAAAAAATTTAAACAAAACTGTCGTCAAAAGGATTTTATACTCGCGAACATATCAGTAAATCCTCCACAAAGGTGTTACGTAAAAGCAGTTAGAAAACGAACCATGTCACGTTCATATTTTTTTTCTAATGATGAAGGTAAAATCAAGGTATGTGAAAAGTTTTTTAAAAGTACCCTCTGTATTTCAAACGGCCCTATAAACAATGCATTTTCCAAGGTTGGCAGTTCTGGTCTTTTTGAAGGAGAAGACCAACGTGGTAAGCATGTTGCTCACAATAAAACCAAACAAGACGATATAGATTTTATAAAACAACACATCGAATCATTCCCTACAATGGAATCGCACTATTGCCATTGATATATATGTTACACTAGATTAGCAATTACCGCACCAAAGCGTTGCCACTTCACATAAGGCCACAGCCATATGTCAGCAAACGTCAACTCAGTGCTTATTGGGACGCCGACCGTTTTTCACCGGGATACAAAATGGGGAAATGTGTAGTTAAGGAATGTGATTCAAGATCCCAAAAACATAATAAATCCAGCGGAATAACTTTCCACACGTAAGTTTGTTGTTTATGTATTCAAATTAACATAAAAAAACACAGAAATCGATTTAAAATACCAAATATTGCAATTTAGGTGCAGTGTTGCCATTAAAATATCGTTTTGGTTTTCCCACTTTGACGGGAGATTTTAAAAATTTATGTTTGAGTTCTAATATATTGGAAGTAGATTTAATAAAAAATACATATTAATGTTAATAGGAGAATCTAATATTTTCATTTAGTTACCTATTTTATATTGATACATTTGTTATGTGTGTATCATATTTGATGTTCTGTTTGAAGTTTATTATGACAAAGCACTAAAGTGCTTAACATTTTCGTAGGGGTACTGTACATAGTAATAATCTAATACCTAATATTGTACATATTATAGATAACTTATTTTATTATCTTTTACCTATTCCTAGTAATCTAATACGAAATACGCATTTAAAATAATTTAATGCATTTATTTTATTACAAAGTATTATTTAAAAAAATCCCTATTTATTTGTTATATTGGGTAAATTTTCATATGGTCGGCAACACCAACCTTCCAATGCATATTTTTGTGTCTGTCCTTATCTAATGTCACTGACTTTATTGTTCTTGCAATTTGTGTAAGTGAGACCGATATATGTTTACTTTACAATGTGTTGTGGTTTCAAAGCTACGTCGTCGCGGCTAAGAAGTGGCCACACTTTTCTAACCGCTTGATAATGAGGTTTGCTTCTCTAGTTTATTTAACTCAATGACTATTGCCGAAAAACATCGTCAAAACTCTATTTAGATGGCACGCTATCTATTTCAAGAATGTACGAAATTTATACAGAGGAATGCAAAAAAGCGTTTCGGACTTCTGTTACTATAAACGTGTACAGAAATGTATTTGGAACTGAATATAATTTGGATTTTCACAATCCAAAAAAAGACCAATGTCTAACATGTCATAAGTATAACAGTATCAAAAATACAAACGGACCCGATCTTGAATCTTGGAAACAAAAATATGACTTACACATTTCACTAAAAGAACAAAGTCGAGAAGCCAAAGAATTGGACAAAATTCGTGCTAATGAAGATGAAAGCTTTAATTCAATAACCTTAGATTTACAAAAGGTACTTCATATCCCAAACGGAACTGTTTCTATTCTTTATTACCTACGCAAATTGAATGTGTACAATGCTACCATTTATGAAGCTCGCACTCCCAATGACGGCTTTTGTTACCTCTGGTCTGAGCTGGATGGCAAAAAAAGAAGCGATGAGGTAGGTACGGCTTTGTATCTATGGATAAAACGTCTCCCATCTACTGTAAAAGAGATTTCCATATTCACTGACACCTGTGGAGGCCAAAATCGTAATCAATTCCTTTTAAGCCTGCAGTTGTATTTAGTTCAGACAACTCATCACGAGGTAATAGAACATAAATATTTAGAGTCTGGTCAATACACATATGGAGGTAGATAGCATGCACAGTGCGATTGAGAACCAATTGCGTTTAATGCCAGTGTACTCAATGATAGACTTCTGTAATGTTATTCGATTAGCAAGATCAAACAGAAAAAATAAGAAAAATGAAACCCTGAAAAAACCGTACGAAACGATAGTTATGAATCACACAGATATTTTGAACCTAAACGACTTGAGAGATAACTTGATGCAGAATCGATCGATTGACGTCAATGGAGAAAAACTGCGATGGCTTAAAGGGAAATCTTTTCGACTAGAGAAAAAAAGGCCGAATGTTGTTTTATACAGATACGATTTCAAATCTGAGTATAAAGAATTTCACGTATTAAAAAGTAATACATCCGAATCTATGGCCCCAATAAAACAACTGCGAAAACGTAAGCTTGAAAAACCCATACAGGGTTTCAATTATAACACTTACATTTTGAGAAAAGCTTACAACCAAAAACTGCCAATCACTCTAGCTAAAAAAAGGACTTACTAAAAATGTGCAATGAAAAAATTATACCCGCGGAACTTCACCACTGGTACCAGAACTTGACAGCCAAAGAAAGTCGTGATTATGTACCTGAAGAAATGTCTTCAAACTCAGAAGACGAAGAGTAAAAAAGATGGATGACTAGGTTTTTTAACTCTTTTTCGTACTTACAGTATTAGTTCAAAATCAAAGGCTGATCTTTTTATTTTAATACTTTTAGAAGTTTTTATGTTTTAACAGTAAGTAAGTTGTGCTTGCTGTGAGTGTCTGGGATTATAATATAATATTAAGTTCCTCTATAAAAAAACAACATTTTTTAGTTATTTTAGTTTGGAGTTACAAATAACGCCATTTTGAGAATTTTATGTTATTTTTGTGGTTTTGTTGAGTTTATATCTGTGAAGTAGAGTTTTTAAAACTGTTTATGCGTTGTTAATTAGTAAATAATGTTCATAAAGTTTCTAAGGTAATAATTAAGACTGATGAAACCAAATTTCTCGTTTAAAACTGTGTTTCTCGATTTAATTGTGATTAAAATAAAAAATAACTAATTGTAAGTTCCCTTAAAGCGAGAAAGACAAAAAGTCACTAACTACATATTTAGGCTTTTAAAAAAGTTATTTGGAATTATTGTACAAAGTTTTTAATTGGTTTTGATACTAAATATATTTAGCTAACCACTTGTGTTTAATTTTTAAATCTAGACCCGAACCTACAACAATAATGTTCATTTGACTAAGTCAAAACTTTGGGCGCGTTTTTCTCGGACTTGACTTTTTGTGGGTCAATGACTTCTTGCACTAAGCCGACGATCTGAAAAAATAACCGTGTCCTGAGAAAAATGCATTGGGTGAATCAACTTTTAAGGTACTCCCTATTTTTTGACAAGTTTCACAAATTACACGATTTTAGAAAAACTATATGTTTTCTTACGACATGGCCGACGTGTTAATTTAATCAGACAAGTAGGCTAACATTTGATCTTATTTAATTTAAAATAATACAGTTTTGAACAATAATATAGTTAGTAACGCAGGGGACGATGTTGTCCCTAGGTTTTTTATGAAAAAGTGCATTTTCCCCTGAGTTACCCGCTTTTTTCGATGATTAAAAAATATTTGAGGTGTTTAATGTGTGGGGTCCATAAATTTGATGGTCTGATTTTAATATTCATACATCATTATTAACCATAAGTCACCAGGAAAGTTTTAATACCGCAAAAGAAAAAGAGTACTTTAAAAGTTGATTCACCCCATTATGACTTGCGTAAATTATGACTTAAAACACATTATGAACAAAAATAATTATGGCAGTCAATATACACCCGTAATTTTTACATACCTAGTTATTTAGAAAATCTCTAAATACACAAAGATTATGCAATTTATGGCGATAGATAATATCGGAGCGGAGATGTTAAAGATTTACTAAGTATTTAGTTTTGATACTAAAAGTAGGTACACCCAGTGGGCCTGGTATGGCTGCGTCTATATCGCGTGTCAACCAACTGTGGATAAAGCATCCGTCACTTTTTGACACGTGTACTTATTTACCCGTCAGAAGGTGACGGATGCCTTATCCAAAATTTATCACGCGATAAACGCAGCCATATTAGGCCCCCTGGTGTGAATATTTAAATATCTCGACTCCGATGCACCTAAGAATATTCTAGTATCAATATATGTTTATGTTGAATAATTTTATCATAATTTACCACTTTTACAAATGGCCGCTCACGTTGAATGTATGACTTTTACAAATGACAACACTTTTACCCAAAACCCTTTAGATTTTATTAAAAAAACTAATTCACCATATCCTATACTTAAATAGATTTTATTTTAGCTTGCACTGTTCGTATGTAAGTTGTTACTTTGATGACAATGGACTATTAAAGAGCTTTGTCAAGATCGTAGCAAATGGAAAGAAGTGATCTCTGCCTACCCCTCTGGGAAACAGGCCTGATTTAATGTAGGTATGTATGTTTGTAGAAGTGAAAAAAATGTGTCAGGATCGTAGCAAGTGGAAAGAAGTGGTCTCTGCCTACCCCTCTGGGAAACAGGCGTGATTTAATGTATGTATGTATGTACGGACTATAACGACAGTTTTACTAAATATTCTCACTGAAAACTACCTTTAACACTTTCTTTATCTCGAAAGCTTGTACACTTGGCTACACACAACATGTAACAACTTCTCCGAGTTCGTACCGTAACCCCGCGCGTACTTCGAGTTGCGAACTATTTTATTTAGTAGGAAAGTTTTTCGAGTGAAGCGAGTACGTAAGATTCAATTTCAGCATTTTGCAAGGATTTGATTTCATCCTTCTGCAAGTTTTCCCTTGGGTATGTCGAGTTTTCTGTTTATTTAATATTATACCTGCGATGTATGATAATGTATGTATGTAAGTATTTATTTGTAGTAGGTACACGTAGTACTAACGAAAATGTCATTTTTCGAGTTCAATATTTTTTTAAATCTAATCTAATCTAAGACAATAACATGAATGTTATACTTTTTAGAACAATCACATGTCATGAATGTGGAAGAAGCGAAAGAAATTTGTCAAGATCGTAGCGAGTGGAAAAAAGTGGTCTCTGCCTACCCCTCTGGGAAACAGGCGTGATTTAATGTATGTATGTATGTACATGCCACGACCTTGTTCTTTGTTGTAAAAAAAACAAACAATATTATGTCCAGGTCCAGGTATTAATCTTCGTACAGGATATAAAAAGAGTATCGTCCCATCATCAAATATCTATCCTAGTATGTACAAACAGTTTTGTGAATTTGATAGTATCTAAGAATACTGACTGTGATATACACGGACGCACATAGTGATGCTATACGGTTTCCTAGTTTGACTGTGGAACTTCAATATTCTATTTTAAATTAATACTAAAGACAGCATAAAGAAAGAAATACGATGTAACATTATGATAGCAGCGCTCTTTGTTTGGACACAAAGTCGTGTGTAAACCGTTTTGTTTGGACACAAAGTCGTGGGCTTTTGTTTGGGATCTCAATGCGAGATCGTGACTGTGTGATGAGCGCGTTAGATCAGTTAACGTGCGCGCGCGTCGGCTCTTATCGATGTGACGCACGGACCCCTGCGCGACCTTATATTTCACTATCAAAATAGAACAGAGACAAATAAATATGCACATGAAAGAACATCTTTCTTATTACACAGGCAAAAGTAGCCAAGCATATTCTGCTGCTGTGATCTACACACGACACGACGTATTCTCTTGACAATAGAGTCGAGTCCAGATCATTTTGACCTCTTTGGTTGCGTAGCTACTTTTACTGCTCACTGTATGTAAAGCCAGGTGGGGCTTTTCCAACGGAAGGGTAAATGCGTCATTTGAGTTTCTTTAAGGGAATACAACGTTTAAAAACCACTTTTGCACCCTTTTATAGTAGTTTAAAAGTATGGATGAATTAGCGAGAGCGTGGAATTGCATATGTAGTGGTATTGTGTGTGTATAGGCAAGACAAAGCGAGAGAAAAATACTTAAAGTACTTCTCTCTCTCTTTCTCTTGCCTATAAACACAATACCACTACATATGCAATTACACGCTCTCGCTAATTCATCTATACCAAAATTTCTATAAAAGCGGAGCAAAAATTGTTTTACAACGTTTTATTTCTTTTAAATCTGCAAGTGACGCATTTACAGTCCTGCCTGACCTTACGTGTGTAAACTCTTTATTGCTCAAAAGATAAATATTACAGCATTAATATGAAACGTATGTATTTATTATCTCTAAATGGGATCTCACCCAGCTAACCCTGAAGTAGATCAGTAAGGACAATCTTTCTTATTGTAATGAGGAGCATTAGAATACAACACAAAAATACTTTATACATCATATGTAGGAAAAAATAAATATTACATACTTTGGCGGTTTTCTCGTTAAATAGTGCCGATTTCAGACATTACAAAGACGAGAAACGACGAAAGAGATATACAGGGCGAAAGTGAGTGGAAGGGTCGGAAGGGCCCGCCCTAGGCGTACTTTTTCGGGACTAAATCGAAGAATTACTGGAAAATGGCCGAATCTTAAGTACCCAAACCGACGTGCATGCATGACTCGATGTATGAACCAGGAAGAAGCGAAAGAGATTTGTCAGGATCGTAGGAGGTGGAAAGAAGTGGTCTGTGCCTACCCCTCTGGGAAACAGGCGTGATTTAATTTAAGGTACAAAGAAGAAAAAGTTAAAATACCTACATAATAGAAATGGGCGGCTGGGCTAACTGAATTAAACAAAATAAAAAAAACACAAACTATCTTTCAAATAAAGGTTATGAATCAGAACGCCTAAAATCAATAAGCCTAATGTATCATAATCCCTAAAAGCTCATTAAACCTATTTTTTTTTACTGAATCCTTAAACTTTTCAGCATAGTTTATAAAACCTAACCTAACCTAACCTATTGAGTTCTGTATCCAGAAAAAAAAAAACCTGATATATTTAAGATTTCAGAAAAAAAACCCATTAGGTATTATAACTAGGGATTATGTTACATTAGGCTTATTAACTTTAGACGTTCTGATACGGAACTAAATACGAAAATAATAACAAAGAGAGCCACACAATAAAAGAAAACAGAATCGGGATTTCAAAGTACTTAAAAAAATAGCTATTGAGTATCTTGTATTATATTTTATGGCAATATCTGCAAGATAACTGTACTCATCAAAAATATCTACGATCTACACAAGACCTCATTTCAGAGGATATCGCCTCGAGTTTCATAAAAACTAATAAAGCGACATCAATCCTAATTGGTTTTTATCAAACGAAGCTAAGAAAGATGCGGAAAATAAGCTTTTAAATAACAAGCAAGGTTTAAAAAACCCAGCTGCTAACCTCGACTCGCGAGATATTAACCGGTAAGTTGAAGTTGTTCCGTCAAAACCTAAAAACCACATCTAAGGGCGAGCCCTCTCAGCTTACCCGCTTGCTTGCGCAACAGAGAGCCATTTTTAGGGTTCCGTAGTCAAACTAGGAACCCTTATAGTTTCGCCATGTCCGTCCGTCCGTCCGTCCGTCCGTCCCCAGTCTAGCTCAGAGACTCATAGTACTAGAAAGCTGTAATTTGGCATGAATGTACATATTAGTCACGCCAACAAAGTGGTAAAATAAAATTTTGAAAAATATTTTTTTTTAATGCACCTCCCCTACACGTAACGTGGGGATGTCTTTTTTTTTTCTTGCCTACCCTATAGTGTGGGGTGTCGTTGGATAGGTATTTTAAAAATATTGCGGGTTTATGGAAACAATTTTTCGATTAAGGGATCCGTTTATGAAATATTAAGCTTTAAAGCGCTATTTTTTGTTAGAGTCAAGTGTCCCCCCCCCCTACAGCCAAAACTACAAGTACTAAAAATCTGAAAAAAATCTTCAACGAAAGCGCATATAACGAATTTTAAAGGAAAACTATCACGGCTAAGTAGACATGATTAGTTCCTGAGATACAGGCGATTAACGGGTTTATACCTACTAAAAATCATCTAAGACAGCGCCAAATAACTTTAAATAGAAAATTGTTTCATACATGTTGATTTTTGAGATAGTTTTTTGTGTTTGTCGTTACGGCTTCGGAACCCTACACTGAGCATGGTCCGACATGCTCTTGCCCGGTTTTTTATAAATATAACACCTCAGGGGTGTTATTCTGTCAAAAACAATGGACGGTTGGACGAACAAGCGAAATCGCAGCGGCGAGTTTAAGTAGTCCCGTCAGAGCGAACAAATCACATTTTACCACGTGCATTTTCAAATAAGCAGCCTTATACGTTCGATTCATCGGCAAAAACTACGCTGCTAAATTGAAAATGCACGCGCAAAAATATGTTTTGTTCGCACTGACGGGACTACTTAAACTCGCCGCTTGGACATTCACTCGTTCCTCCGTCCGACCGTCGTTGTTGAGAGAATCACTACCCAGTTAATATAGGTACGAAAATCTTCAAAACTAAGTTCGTCCATTTTGTTTGTTAAATAAGGCTTTCCGTATTGTTATTAGACTTTGTAAAACCGATGAATGTCACAAAATGTACAAATCAAGATTCAACTTGAAAGGTTTTCAATTTATTCGTATTTCTAGTAGATTTGTTTGTTCACAAAGAGTATCTTACCTTTTGTTTTATTTCAATAAAGAAGGGGTGAAGTTGGAGTGAGTATTTCACGTTTTATGTGTTCCAATTGACAGCGCAAATTGGCTCCAAGAATATTTATGGCCTAATAAAAGTTGTTGGGATCTCCAAACTTTTGAGATTTTCTTTTGTGACGCTTTCTTACAGATGAATCACTTGAGGGTTACGGTGTCTGTGTGTCGTGGTGGAGCCAGCATAACAGTGATCCAGCGGGTCTATCATGGCCGTGATTATAGTGTGGACAAAACATCTGTCACTTTCTGACCATTATGTAAGTGCGAGAGTGACGAATGATTCATCCACCGCGATAAAGGGGGCTATAATACGGGCCCAGGACAACATTGACGCAAACACGTCATGATGCTTGTGTGAGATTGATATAATTAAAAAATACCTAGGTGTACAAAATTCAAAATTCAAAATACTTATTTATTTATTAACAACAATTTTTTAGAGTTTGACGTGGTGTCAGGTGGAATCACATAACTATATTCTGAATAATTGGCATTTACCACATTAAACAGCAGTTTTCTAGTGAAATCGGATCATGTTGGCAATTTCTTCCCAAACAGCGCCCTCTATTTCACTAAGCTGTAGGTCTCTATAACTTAGATTTGCGTTCGAATTTCTTATTTTTTAGAGTTGTTGGTAATTCTGTATCTCTGCCTACCCCACTTTAGGAACAAAGGCGTAAAGGTATGTAAGTATGTATGTATGTTATTTATTAAATTAGCCACATGATGACTCTTTTACACGTGGATATTATGGAGTGAATCTACTAGCGCTTCGGACAAGACCATCGTTGCGGAGAAGAAGCGCCGCAAGAAACTCCAGCAGGTTCTGTTACAGGTAATAAAGGTAAAAGTAACATTATCAGTACATAAAGTAAATAATAATTATTAAAACTAACCCAAATAAAATTTAAACCAAAAATAATAACTAAGACAACAACACGACGAGTTCTCTACATAAAGGTGATATCGACTCACACAGAAAGAGGAATCTACGGATGAATATTGTTTTTTACATCATTCCAGCTAAGCCGTGTGAACATGGAATGAAAGAAAAATGAAGCATTCACTCGAAAGAACATTCACTCGAGTGAACCGTCTGATATCACCTTTAGGAACGATGGCTAAAATAACTGACTGGAAATCAGGTCCATGAAAGACGTGAACAGACCGGATATCACAGACAGCACCCGTACGATAGCTTCTATCCGTGACTCCTATTCTTTCAGTAATTATCGTCCCTCTCGGGAATATAAAATGAACTATAAGTATATCTCTGTACGAGATTTTCCGTCGATCAGTAAAGCCCTTAAACAGTGAAAATTGAACTAACAAACAAACTTTACATTTTATATTATTAAGTTTTTAGAGTTGTTGGTTATTCTGTAGCTCTGCCTACCCCACTCTGGGAATAAAGGCGTGAGTTTATGTATGTATGTATGTATGTATGTATGTAATTATGTAAAGGTATTAATAAGGATGTGAAGACACATAAAGTATGATTTCGTCTTGCTAGATTTTGTCTAACATACTGATCTATTTCCACGCATTTGGTGCTTTTGTTATTTGGAATACATGTTATAATATTCCAACATATAATGTGGCTATATTCACCGTCTACCTTGTGTACATTTTCAAATTATATTTTTCCTTTTTTATTGGTTACGACAAAATAAAACATTAGGTATACCTACTTACATCTCCTATCATAAATAGGTGCAGTAAACATTTCAAAAGCACGTTAATTTGTTATTTTTTCAATTATAAGTTGAGATGGTTGATATTCACGAGTTTCGACGGCCATTTTGATAAGGTCCGGTTACAAGGCGTGCGTTGTGTTGTTTGGTGGTCCAGTATCAGCAGAGATAGCGGAGATGAACTCGCCACCTGACCTCTACTCATCTGCTTGTGGCGACTACGCCGCGGGGAATTGCTCTTTCTTTATCCTGCTATCCTAGTAATATTATAAATGTAGATTTGTAAGTATGTTTGGTTGTTTGTCCTTTAATACACGGCTAAACGGCTTTGAATTTATAGAAACAGGTAGTCTCTATCTGGATTAACATAAAAAAAAAATTAGGAAAAATATTTATAAATAGATAATCGAATAACTTGGTTGATAAATTTTACTTGATGAAACAGTGAGCCTAGCTGTGAGTGAACCTGCTTTCAAAGCTAGCAGTCTTGGGTTCGAGTCGTGGTCCCGGTAAGGGTATTACTTTATGTGTGGTGTTTTTTAATGTATTTCTATGGTTCTACGAGTATAATGTAATCCATTATGGTCCTTAATAAAGGAGTTACACATTTCTACAGTTGCATCATTTTTATAGTAGGTTGCGATCTTGGCTGCCTGATAATGATTCTATACTGTAAAATATTTACTTAACACCAGCACCTGTAGATTCGTAAGATATTAAAATATGAAACTGCAACTTTATGTTAGTCCGTATAATTTCGAACATGATTGAAATAGATATAAAACGGCTAACTATACCTACCACTTACTACCCCTATTAGCTAGCAAAAAACCAACATTTTGCGCACTGTTTTGTCCGTAGAATTATACTGTACTCATTGTTTTGTTAACACGAAGTGTAATGAACATATTTTTGCAAGTAAATAATTATTTTATTCTTTATTATATGTAATAAATCATGTATATATTTTTAAATGACAGCACAGAGCCGACACCAATTATCGTACAAATTGGAATCAAACCCAACAGCAATAGCCGTAACATTATAATAACATTATTAACCAGTTCTGAGAACAGCTGAAATAAATAACAAGTGTATCTAACGGAGCCGGCCCATTCAACGCCGGGATACGCTTACATTAATACTTAGTTATTTTTATGGATCTTATTATTTGTCACTTAATATCTTAATATTAGGTCCTTACCTATAAAATTGGCGTTTTATATGGAGATTTTTATGAAAACGGTTTTTTTCATACATTTAATTTTGCAGATTTGAACGGAACGTTAAATGCAAACTGCGTCGGTCTGTCTGTTACCTCTTCACGCTTAAACCGCAGAACCGATTTAGGTGAAATTTGGTGCAAAGATAGTTTGAACCATAGCAAAGGACATGGGATAGTTTTTTTCCCAAAATTCATCCCCTTAGGGGGTGAAATAGAGGATGAAAATTTGTATGGAGCTACGATATAAACGAGCTCCACGCGGACGGATTCGCGGGCAGAAGCTATTATTTATATGGGTTTACGGACTATGGGAGTCCCGGACCTTTAAAAAGCGTACATGAGCCGTAGCTAATACGTAGAGGTCATTTAGACAAGTTTAATTTAGTTACAAAAGATAAAAAGATAAAAGACATCTATTAAGTAAGTAGGCCGTACGGGCACATTTACACGTCAAGAATCTACCAGCGCTTTCCAAGAGGGACTGCTGAGAAGAAACGCCCCAAGAAACTCAGAAGTCAGTCATTTTTTAAACATAATTAAGTTAAGTGATGATACCAACCGGCGATTGTCCCTGTGTTCACACTACATGTAGAAGTATGTATGAATGTAAACTCTTCATTGCACAAAAATATAAATATTACAACATTGTTATTAAAGTAATGCACAATAAATAAATAAAGTAATGTTAATGGAATTAGAATATTTAATAAATTGCTAGAATATATTAAGTCACAGTCAGGGTATATTAAATGGAAAGGAATTTAAAAGGAAAATAAAAGGAACGGTTGCTTAGCAAAAGCTTTTATGACCTAAATGAATATTTATCTGTAACTGTGTAAAATTATTGAAAAGCTATTATATTGTACGTCCAAAATGGATAATGTGTTGGAACTATAATAATAATAATAATAATAATAATATCAGGGGACTATGTCACACCAATTGACCTAGTCCCAAACTAAGCTCTAGGCTTGTACTATGGGTACTAGACAACGATATAAATACTTATATAGAGAAATATATACTTAAATACATAGAAAACATCCATGACTCAGGAACAAATATTCGCGCTCATCACACAAATATCTGCCCTTACCGGGATTTGAACCCAGGACCGCTAGCTTCGTAGGCAGGGTCACTACCCACTAGGCCAGCGCGTCGTCAATTTACTATTGTAATGCATGACATCTTATTATAATATTATGTACACAGTTTTGACAATAAACGATTTTATTATCTTATTATCTTATCTACGAATGCGAACTTATCCCTAAATGGGATCTCTTCCAGCTAACCCTGAAGTAAATGAGTAAGGACAATGGGGTTGGACAAATACAAGTTTGCACCAAAAGTAGCAGAAAGAGGTGCTAATACTTATAATAAATAAATAAATAAAATAATTATTAAACAGTAGTATGTTTCCACGGATAATCATTACCTAGGTATTCAATACTTTATGGCCATGTTTTTTTTAGCTTCTACGAATTTTGGATTTAAGTCGTCTTCCTTCAATGACCTTTAAATCTGGTTTCGCTTTATTAATATTAATTGAGTAGCGGATAATTCACCTTTCAGTTGTTTTTAAATTCAAAATGTCAACGCTTTTAAATTTGGCGCAGTGTCTACTAGCAACGACAACTCTTTTTTTTAAGCTAGAATGTTCCTAAATATCCGCATTTTGCAGCTTCACGGTAGCATTTATACAATGCAATATCTCTAAGGGTCTTTTTTTATGCCATAGAGAAGACAAACGAGCACACAGGCCACCTGATGGTAAGCGGAAACTGTGACCCATAGACATTCGCATTCACAAGACTGCAAATGCGTTGCCAACTCTGAGGACTAAGATGGAATTTTGGTAAAAACACTTTTTTACAAGTAATTTTTTCATAGGTACCATTTAGGTACAGTCGAAGTCATTAATATGTTTACAATTTAGTACCTTGTCACTTTAATCGCTGTGTTAATTTCATATGAGAGTTTAAACATGACGTTAAATACACAAGGTATTAAAGTGTAAACATATCTTTGACTTCGACTGTACGTCTATACTAGGTCACTTAATTCTAAAAATTAATGTAAAAAAATGCCTTTACGCTAGTCATTTCACCGGCTGCCTTATCGCCAAACCGGAACACAACAATGTGAACACTGTTGCCGTGATGTGTTCTGTCTGTATATCTTTATCACCCGCTCTCATACACCTATAGCTGGTCTAAATAACTTTATGACAACTCGATTTTTTTTTTAACGCTACTGCATCATGAAACCGCAATTCATCGTAAAGGTATTACGTAGGTACGGGGGGAATTTCATGAATTTCTTCGGTTCGGGACTTCAAAGAGGAAATTCTACCGGTTGCGCCATGCAAGGTTTCCGGTGAAATTGTAATACGTAATTTCTCCAGTTGTTTCGTCAGAAACATGGCTAATACTGTATTTAAACAAAATATGGCGGTGAAGTATTTAATGACCCGGGTGTTTATTGAAATTGATACAATTTAATATGTTGAATGAACTCTTTTCTTTTCTTAATTCGGCATAATGTTGAGACAGTGTTCGATTTACTACCGCGAGGATACACACCCCGTGCTCTTCCATAAATAAATTAATAAATATCTTTAATAAATAAATTGATTGCTTTCTTTTATTTACTTCTATGTGTACACACACACACGCACACACACACGCACATCCACATAATACATGGTGAGTTAGGACATACATTTTGTTAATGCTAAGTACCTATTATAATTTATGTTGATTTTTGGAAGAGCGAGGCGTTCCAACACAGACTATGTTAGTCTAAAGAGAGACCTTAGCCACTGTAAATTTATAAACTGGCTAAGTAATAATAAATAAATTTATTTTCGTGTCTTCTAAAAAAGTAGAAAGACATTTATTCACTACATAGTGAATCAATGTCTTTCTACTTTTTTTTTTATTGGTTTATTTGTAAATATACTGCTTTAAACTAACACGATTTTTACACATACTAAAACTTTACAACGTAAATCTTATTTATTACCTACGCTATAAATTCCCGTTTTATAGTTCTTTGTGAATATCTTGCAGTATACTTGTACTGATTTATTATTCTGTGGCAGTACTTACCACAAAACGTTGAAGATTATTAGTTAAACAAAAAAAGAGGGCAAACTACGAATAACTTGTCAAAAAAATGTGTGACGGTTAATTTTGCGGGTGGTAGGACCTTGTGCAGGGACCGTCCGGATCGCTACCACCATCTTATCCATTAACCTACCGCCAAACAGCAGTGTTCGCATTGTTGTGTTCCGGTTTGGGGATAAGACAGCCGGTGAAATGACTAGCATCGACGCATTCCATCTTAGTCCTCAGGGTTGGCAACGCATTTGCAGTCTTAGCATTGCATTGCAGTCTTGTGATTGCGAATGTCTATGGGTCACAGTTTCCACTTACCATCAGGTGGCCTGTGTGCTCGTTTGTCTTCTCTATGCCATAAAAAAAAAAAAAGTGCTGCAAAAACAAATGTTTGCTTGTTTCTCACCATTTAGTCAAAAAATAAAAATTCAATGAGTGAAAAACCAAGGATAATCGAGTACTACATTATAGTCATTCATGTGAGCAGGCGCGTCGAATACCACATTATTTGGGTACTGATTCGTTCCACGCATCAAGCTTCAGCGCATTTCCATACAATCCATAACTTACACCACATGTGTAATGTCCAGAGCAAATCATTCTCGACTTTGTACATCCAATCACAAGTCCGCTAATGGATTACTTGAATGATGGTACTTATGAACCGATGCCTCTGATGTGGGATTAGGAACGTCGATGAAGACAAATCTGTTCCACGTGGTGAACAAAAATCACAAATGCTTCGGAATATATTAAGTGATTTAACTATTTGACGTACTTTGTGTTCGTTTCAGTCTGATTTTCACTCGTTTGCTTGTTTGGTCGACGTCATAAATGTTTAACCTTGTAGCTGTTGCAGGTCCACAAATGTTGTAGTTTGAATAAATAATATATTTTTTACTATAACTCTTGACATCAACAATTGCTAATTTAACAAAAAGAATTGTAGGAAAAACTCATTTATAATGGGCATTGGGTAAATTAGTTTGAAGAATATTGTCATTTTTTTTTTCAGCGGCCACGTATGATTTTAACATAGTTATTTAGAGGACCTCGAAATACACATAGATATATGTGATTTATGGCGTTTAGTAATATCGGAGCCGAGATATTTAAGATTTAAGTGTTCAGTTTTTGGTAGGTACTAAAAGTAGGCCCAGGTAAGAATATTAAATATCTCGGCTCTGATGCACTTAAGAGTTTTACATTAACATTACATAACAAAACATGTTTATTTTTAATTATGCTATCATAATTTACCACTTTTACTGATGGCCGCTCACCTTGAAAATGTATGACTTTTACAAATGACAACACTTTTACCCAAACCCTTTTGTAGTAGTTTCTAGTTCATGAAATTATGAGTATGCTATCTAGTTAGATTAGAATGTTTGGTATCTGTTTTTCAAACCCTGACTCATCTTATTGTTCTACTATTTATTAATTACGAGTATTATGTCAACATAGTATAAAATAAAAGATGGATGAAAGAAGATTGACGAAAGAGATACAGATTGAATGAGTGGATGGGTCGGAAGGGGCCGCCCTAGGCGTACTTTTTCGAGTCAAATCGGAGAAATACTGGAAAAGAGCCGAATCTTAAGTACCCGAAACCGACGTGCGTGCATGACTCGATGTATGACTGTGGAAGAAGCGAAAGAAATTTGTCAAGATCTTAGCAAATGGAAAGAAGTGGTCTCTGCCTACCCTAGTATAAAACAAAATCGCTTTCCGAGTTTGCCTGTATAGACGCTAACTCTTCCTAAACTACACAACGCACTCTAATGCGGTTTTTACCATCAGTTAGGTAATTTTTCACGAAAGGCTTGTAATCTTCTTTACATAGTATAAAATGAAGTCGCTTCCGCTGCCTGTAAGCTTTTAATGATTTTAATGCAGTTTTCTGCAATAGGTAGAGTGATTCAAGAGGTTAGAAAGTTATCAATAAAAGTCTGTGTTGTCTATGCATACATAATGTAATTAAGAAAAATAAACGTTTGTCTATTCCTAACCTTCAATCAACGTGTTTTATTAGGTTACGGGCTCCAGCCATTTTTTGCGATAAAAAATAGTTATTGTTAGTTTTTTTTCGCGTGTGGTGTCAAGAAGATGACCTCTAATTTTCTGACGAACGTGCCGAAACTCAAGGGTCGTGACAATTATGACGATTGGGCGTTCGCGGTGGAAAACTTGCTGATACTGGAAGGCGCGGACAAGTATCTGAAGCAAGAGACTCCAGCTACAAGTGCTGCAACAGGCGCAACAGTAGACGCGACAGATGCAAAGGCACGAGCTAAATTAATTTTGACGATAGATTCATCGTTGTTTGTGCACATAAAGAAGACAAAGACCACGAAAGAATTGTGGACAAAATTGAAGAGTTTGTTCGACGATTCAGGTTTTTCGAGAAGAATTACTTTGCTTCGTCATTTAATCTCAATCCGTTTAGAAAACTGTGAGAATATGATTAGTTATGTGACTCAAATAGTAGAAACTTCGCAACGGTTAAGTGGCACCGGATTCACAATTGACGATAATTGGGTTGGTTCATTGTTACTAGCCGGTTTACCAGAAAAGTTTATGCCCATGATTATGGCAATTGAGCATTCCGGAATTCAAATTACAGCAGATTCCATAAAAACAAAACTATTGGATATGAAAATATAGATTCCGTTGAAATGGAAGGTAGTACTGGAAACTCAGCATTAATTGCACGAAGTTGGCAGAAGAAGAAACTTGGTAAAGTTGGCAGCACTAGTAAACATGGCGGACCACCGAATCTCTATGCGCCGAGTACGTCAAACTCAAATGTCAATGTCAAAACTACGAAAACAATAACATGTTATAAATGCAAGCAAACTGGTCATTACCGCAACCAATGTCCACTATTAAACGAAAAAGCAGACAAGAAAAAACAAACTAACGCGTTCAGTGTTGTTTTTCTTAGTGGGAAGTTTAATAAATACGACTGGTATGTTGATTCTGGCGCCAGTATGCACATGACTGCGAATGAAAGTTGGTTGACGAATAGGTTAACTTTGACAAGTTTACCAGAAATCATAATAGCAAATGAAACGAAAGTACCTGTATTGTGTTCGGGTGATGTAGAAGTTACGACAAGCTACAACTATGAAGTCACTGTAAAAAATGTGTTGTGTGTGCCAAGTCTCACTACTAACCTTTTATCAGTTAGTGAACTAATAAAAAATGGAAACAGTGTTGTGTTTGAACCCGGCCGATGCCTCATAAGGAACAAATTAGGCGATTTGATTGCTGAGGCAAAATTAGTTGATGGTGTCTACAAATTGGTCTTGCAAACTGAGAATTGTTTGTTGGCTTCATCTACAGTTGATGGTCAGACATGGCACAGGCGGCTTGGACACTTGAACAGTACTGATATGAACAAAATGAAGCAAGGTTTAGTTGATGGAATGTTTTATCCTGACACATTTGTGACGAGTAAGTCAAGCTGTGAAGTTTGTTGTCAAGGCAAATAGTCAAGATTGCCATTTTCCACCGGTACGCGAGCCACAGAGATACTACAGATTGTGCATTCAGATATTTGTGGACCCATGGAATGTGCATCGATAGGTGGGGCAAGATATTTTCTGTTATTCGTTGATGACTTTAGTAGAATGACCTTCATATATTTTTTAAAGGCCAAAAGTGAAACATTGAATTATTTCAAAGAGTTTAAGTCTATGGCTGAAAATTATCAGAATACAAGAATAAAAATTTTGCGGACAGACAACGGGTGCGAGTACTGTAGCAATGAATTTAGAGATTTCTTGAAGCGTGAAGGCATCATACACCAGAAAACGAACCCTTACACACCGGAACAGAATGGACTCAGCGAGAGATCAAACAGGACCATTGTGGAGAGAGCACGATGCTTACTTTTCGAAGCAGATTTAAGCAAGAAATTTTGGGCAGAAGCCGCCAATACTGCAGTATATTTAAAAAATAAATCAGTAGCTTCAGGTGTTGAAAAGACTCCACATGAGACATGGTTTGGCAAAAAACCAGATTTACAACATTTGCGTATATTTGGGAGTCCTGTCATGGTACACATACCCAAAGAAAAAAGGACAAAGTGGGATAGAAAATCCAAGAAACATATACTTGTTGGTTTTTGTGACAACATCAAAGGGTATAGAATTTATGACCCAGTAAGAAACCAAGTTTCTACAAGTAGAGATGTAGTGATACAAGAGAAGCAAAGGGGTCAAGACACAGTCACCATTTCTTTAGAGAGCACAGATTCAGTGGGGGAGTCAGTAAAAGAATCTGTGGTGAAATTAGAATCCCTGAACAAGTCTAGTTCTAGTGAATCGGAGTACTTAGATGTTGAAGATGACAATATGCATTCAGAAGCATGTGGAGAAAGTTTAAATACTGTACAGGCTAGTACAGCTCCACAGAGCACAGAAGAAACTCAAAAACCGATGACAGAAAAGAGGCTAAGGAGGAAACCCGACAGGTATGGCTTTGCTAACATGTGTGCTACAGCTACAGGTGAGAATGGATTGACATATGCAGAGGCTATCAGCGGTCCTGAGAAACAACAGTGGTTGCAGGCGATGGCAGAAGAGCTGCAGTCATTCGAAGACAATCAAGTGTGGGAAGTGGTCAATACTCCCAGCAACGCGAGTGTAGTTCAATGTAAGTGGGTGTTAAGAAAGAAGTTTGACTTTGACAATAAAGTGAGATACCGAGCGAGGCTGGTGGCTAAAGGGTTTACACAGAAGGTAGGTGTTGACTACCAAGAAACTTTTTCTCCTGTTATTAGACATTCCACGCTGCGGCTATTGTTTGCTTTGAGTGTACAATTAGACATGGATGTCACTCACTTGGACGTCACAACAGCCTTTCTTAATGGTTACCTAAAAGAAAATATATTTATGCATTTGCCTGAAGGTTTTCCTATAAATGATTCAAATAAGGTTTTGAAATTAAAAAAGGCTGTTTATGGCTTGAAACAGTCCTCTCTTGCATGGTATCAACGGGTAGAGGAAACATTATGTAATTCAGGGTTTAGTAAGAGCAAGTTGGAACCTTGTGTTTTTATCAAGAATCATAATGATAATAAAAAAACTATTGTTGGTGTTTATGTCGATGATTTTCTGATATTTTCAAACTGTAAAAGTGAATCTGATAGCTTGATACAAACTTTGAGTCAGAAATTCAAAATAAAAAATTTAGGTCAAGTAAAACAATATTTGGGCATGAGAATTAACATAAAAAAAAATGCTAAAGTAATTACAGTAGATCAGGAGCATTATATTGAACAATTATTGGAGAAGTTTGATATGTCGGATTGTAATTCAGCTGAAACTCCTATAGAATGTAAATTGACTATTGAAAAGTCCAATGTATGTGAACAGAGATTACCTTATCAAAAATTAATAGGAAGTTTAATGTATTTAGCAGTCCTAACTCGCCCTGATATTGCTTATTCCGTAAGTTATTTAAGCCAGTTTAACAATTGTTATTCTTATAAACACTGGAATTATGCTAAAAGAATTCTAAAATATTTGTCACAAACCAAAGCCTACTGTTTAAAGTATTCTAAAGAAAAAGCAGAACTTATAGGGTTTGTAGATGCTGATTGGGCTAGTGATGCCACAGACAGGCGCTCATATACAGGATTTTGTTTTATGAAATCAAGTGCTGCTATTTCTTGGGAGAGCAAAAAGCAACGAACTGTAGCTTTAAGCAGTTGTGAGGCTGAATACATGGCTCTGTCGGAAGCATGTCGTGAAGCGATTTATCTACAGAGTCTGGAACTTGAAATAATAGGTTCCTGTAATAAAATTATAATATACAATGACAGTCAGAGTGCATTGAAGTTGGCGAACAATTATCAATCTCACAGGCGTTCTAAACACATTGATGTAAGATATCACTTCATTAGAGATGTTTTAAGAAATGAAATAGCCGAAGCAAGATACTTGTCAACAGCCAATATGCCCGCTGACTTATTAACTAAAGGTCTACCAAGAATTAAACATTATAAGTTCATGGAAGCCCTTGGCATTACAAATAAAATAAATTAATTGTAATTGGTAAAGTATTAACTTTGATTATGTATGTGTAAAGTTGCTTTGATCTTGGGACCACTAAATATGTATTGTGGGAAAATTATTTTCTTTAATTGATAAAGTGGGGGTGTTAGAAAGTTATCAATAAAAGTCTGTGTTGTCTATGCATACATAATGTAATTAAGAAAAATAAACGTTTGTCTATTCCTAACCTTCAATCAACGTGTTTTATTAGTTTGTATGTAAAATAGATACTAGTTTATGTACGGATGTGACACAGAATACTCTCACTAACCGAAGCAATGCGAGGGCTGGTCGCTAGTATAATAATAAAATGTATGCTAGGTATTATATTCTTACTATTAAACGAGCAATATTTATATACATAACTGGTACAACTCTAACGATTTTGATGAAATTGCCAATATACGGGTTAACGGGGGCGTAAAATAGATCTGTGAGGTTATCATACACGGAAACGTGCGGTTTCAACCCGAGCACCGCTCGCTCTTCCGGGTACAACATTGAAATGTACAAACTTGTTGAGAATGGATTCCTTAACACTATTTTGATCAAGTATAATGCCCTCCGAAGAAAATACGCAGTATCTCAGATTAAATTGCCAAAGTAGATCTGTCTTGTACTCTTAGTAATAAGGTTGTGATTGCTGCAGCAGTTTTATTTGAGATGCAGCTATTTGGCTAAGCAGTGCCATATGGGTAAAAATCAAAATAAATGTACATATGTCACTTAAATGATGTCTAACTTACAATTTCATTACAATTGACGTATGTTTGACGTTAACCAACAGTTTCGTGACGGTGACAAAACTCTCTTTAACTGGACATTTATTTTTGATTTTTACCCATATTTATTATAAACCTTTTTCGGTAATTTGATATAGTTTCTATACTCCGTTTATTTAGCTAGTTTACTAAAGGTAAACAAACCACACCACGTGACTGTTAAACAGCCAATCAATAGATGGGTCAAGCTTTGACATACCTACGTCGAATACTTTATACAGTGCTACCGTTTCCTTCATAGCTATTGACAATCCTTGGTTTTCTATGACCAACGAGTGACAAAAGTATACAAGTAGTAACTGTTGTGACAGTTTTGCAGACTATTTTTTAAGAAAAATATGTAATTTTTTGATTAATAAATAAACAATAATAATAATAATACTGTTAGTTGCGAGTGTGAGCATGATAGCGACAGCCGAATACTATAGTTCTGAATTATTGGTTGACAAACTGACACCTGGTTTTTAGGGTTATGTACAGTCGACGCCATAAATATGTTTACACTTTAGTACCTCGTCACAGTCACAGTCGGGAACGCAGTGGATGCGAAAAGCACAAGACCGGTCTGAGTGGAGAGCCTTGGGGGAGGCCTATGTCCAGCAGTGGACGTCTTTCGGCTGACATGATGATGATGATGACCTCGTCACTTTACCCACTATGACAATTTCAAATGGCAGTTAAAACATGACTCTAAATAGACAAGGTACCAAAGTGTAAACATATTTATGGCGTCAACTGTACCTACCCAAAGGGGGCCTACGGGACCTTATTACTATACAAAGCCTCCGCTGTCCGTCCGTCTGTCAACAGTCTGTATCTCATAGACCGTGAGAGACAGACAGAATTTACACAGAGTGTGAATTTCTATTGCTGCTATAACAAGACTAGGGAATGCAAAAACACCGGTTATAACGGGTTTTAACCGGTTATTTTCATACTAAAACGGTTATTATCCGGTTAAATTGCATTCCCTAAACAAGACATACAAAATTAATTTAAATTAAATAGAGCTCTTCTAAATAAATGGTACAAAAGCTTTTATGTGCAAGTCCGACTAGGCCGGGTTTTTTTCTTTACCTTTAGACAATCAACTAAACAAACGAAGTAGTAGTAGTAGTTCATCACATTATGTACAATCAGGAGCAAAAATAACGGGTCAGAGTACGTTTTTCATACAAACGAGGCTATTTCGAAGCCTTGGTTCCTCGTCAGGGGATGCTTGTAGTGAAATCTGATGATGAATACACCAAGCATCGATACAGGACGTCCAGAGTGCCTAGGACACCCAACTGATTGAATCTGCGGCTAACGCCGGAATTGTGCATGTTCAGAAAAACATCTAAAATGACAATAAAATGTAAGGAAATCCAAATGCTGCCTCAAACTCTCTCGCTGTGGTGTCAACTGATTGTGCGATCAGTTAGGTATCTTAAGAACTTTTGACCTGCTCTATTGAACCTTGGTGTATCCACCATTAAACCTCACTCAAAACAACCCCTGGCTAGGAACCAAGGCTTCGAAATAGCCTCGTTTGTATGAAAAACGCACTCTGACCCGTTATTTTTGCTCCTGAGTGTATTATTCGACTGGAATTCCTGGCATCTAGGAAGCCTAGAAAATCTGGGATATATTTAATAAACTGAAGGCAGAAACCATTTTAGTCCGCGTTGTTTATAAACAGACCGTTTTGCATACTGACGTGGGGTTTTACACGGTGAAGCTGTGTTATATTCCCGGAGAAACCAGTGTATTCTGCAGCTTGTTGTCATAGCAAGCGTTTTATAATAGATGTCAGAATATACTTGTTGATATTTCCCTAATGTTATGACATTCTATCAGAAAATCCATTGTATCTTGAGCCTTGGTATTGGAGTGCCTGTTTGATATTGGGTGCCAATATATTTTAGGTATAAACAGGTGGATGTTTGCTGGCGAAATCAGAATATTTGAATTTGGATTTTTAATACTTAAGCGATATAAAATCTGTGCCTCCTGTGACAAGTGATACAACTTGAGTTGTAGCAGTTAACGTGTTCTTTCATGAAACAACTTAAAAAAAAATAACGCATCGTTTGCTCCAACTCCCGTGTTCCTAGGCCTTCTAGTTTCCAAGATACTTTCGTGTAAAATGATACAATTGACCCTTTTTTTACCCATTTTCCGTGTTTAATGATATTTCTCTAGTTAAAACACTTCACAAAACCATAACTATATATTTTTTTTCGTGCCTCATGATATATCTAAAAATGTATTATTAATCACGGTTTTTATGCCTTTAAAAATGTCTGTGTCTTTCGATATAACTCGAGTTATATCATTTATCACCAGAGTTTTGCGTATTTTGAAAGATACAACTTGAGTTAGATCAAAAATTAACCCTATATTTGCTTCAATTGGTATGTGTTAATTGATACAACTCGAGTTATATCAAATGTCTTCAAATATTTCCTAATCTTTGCAAATGTATAAGTCAGTTGTATCAAAAATGTGAGAATATTACGACCATTTAGAACCTATAAAGTTTGGTGCACAGTGATACAATTACTATAAAATAATAAAATAAGCATACGGGGACAATCTCACACCAACTGAGCTAGTCCCAAACTAAGCTCTAGGCTTATACTTTGGGTACTAGAAAACGATATATTAAATACTTAAATAGAGAAATATACCTTAAATATATATCTAAACAAATTTATTGATACTTACCATAGAACCGTGTCATAAAAAGTGTAATATGTAAATCGTAAGGTCTACTAATATTACTTTGTTGTGACAGAGTGTTGTAAAGGTTAAGAATAAAATAGTTTATCTTTAATAGTTATGCAAAAAGACACCAATAATAAATATCCGATTTCGAGATATAGCCGTTGTTAGGTAAAAATAATGATTTATTACTTTCTAGTATGTTTTCTTAAACATAAATAACCCAAATTTATAGAACATAATTATGATGTACTTTATTAGGCACATGTTATACAAATGAACTGGAGTATTAGTAGGTTTTTAAAATAAACAATGTAGTAGGACGTTTTCTATGCAACTAATATTTGCTATAATTGCTGTCGATCGTAATTCAATGAAAGCGACCATTATTATGCTGATTTATGCTGATTACAATATTGCATTCTTTTAGTTTTTGGAGTACCTATTCGTAGGCTATAGAACTAATATTTGATATCCTGCTTTCGATCGTAATTCAATGAAAGCGACCATTTTTTTAGCTGACTTATGCTGATTACAAAATCGCATTCTTGTTTTTTGGAGTATTCATAGGTAACAATGTAGTTGGACGTTTTATATAGAACTAATATTTGCTATCCTGCTTCCGATCGTAATTTTAATAAAAGCATTTCTTTAACCGACTTAACTGATTACAATATTGCATTCTTGTATTTTTATAAAGAGAGCTATATGCTATATTACTCTAGTTATCTCATGCTCATTATAAATACAAGATTGTAGTATTTATATAGAAAGAGCTAAATGCTGATTGTAATAAGTAAAACACTCATTTAAATTATTTTTATTTTATCAAAGGTTATAAAAACATCACTGCAAAAACTACCAAACATGAGGTAGAACGAAAAACAAAAATTGCTCAAAGCGACTATCTGCCTAGTCGTTGTAAGTAGTTTACTTACATGAATGTGCTCACTTGATAAGTACATTTGTTTGTATTCCGACTAATCGACTAATAGAAGATTGGCTGTGTTTTGCAGATTAAAAATATCATCTTTTAACGGACAAAATAGACAAAATCAAGTACTTTGGCGGCTTTCGACATTATAGAACCCACATATCGTTATTGGCGGTTTTATACATAATGGTATAATTTAATGAATTGGCGTGGTTAAATAAGTCCCTTTCAACATAACGTAGGTTAAACAATCTAGTTTACGATGGCATAGCTAACTCATTTTCCGAAAAAAATAGTCTGGTGTCTTTCTACATAACTAATGGCCATAGGGTCTCTACGTCATCATGGGTGGGAGTGCACGCTCGCTGTGTTGCCATGAACCGACGCGTAAGTATGATTTCTATTGTAGGTAATTTAATAAATGTTAATATGTTATGATCTACGTGTTGCGATATATTATGATCTACATGTGTGTCGCTTACTAGTTATTTGTGTAAAATATTATGACAAGATAAAAACGGTAAAAATCTCTCGTTGGAGAGAAACAGGTATTTACCAACCAACGTGTTTTATTTTGTGAAGTGGCAGGTTAGTAAATGCTACTGTTCTGTGGTGACTTAAATTATTGTATCAAATTCAGTATGTAATTCAGGTGGACCATGCGCTTTGTCACTTAACTACCTACTCGTACTTCCTACTTCGACTGACGGCGAGCTTAATTTAAATTACTTTATTTCTTACCTAGCTGAGGTTTAGTTATCATTATTTTCATGTTTTGTAGGTGATTATTGAGAATTATTATTTGATTTGTTGTGTAGGTGTCTATATAGTTTTTGTTTTGAATGACAATATGCACAGTTTAATTTACCTACTGTATGGTTGCAACATCGTAATGTTGCTTTGAAATTAAAGAGTGTAGGTAAGTTAATTTGTTTACCCAGTGATTTAATGTCATCATGTTTAGTACAAAGATATCATGATTGCTATTATTTGTTTTAATCAATTACTTACTTGTATTATTTGACACAAGTTTATTCGTAATCAGACCCAAGAATAACTCGATATGTAACATTAGTCACGGTTTAAATTACGTTTTTATTTTGTGATAAATGATGCAACTCACTAAAAATCCTTATATTTTGTCCGTTTGTTTTAAGAAATATTACTAATTCAATTCCCTACAACTTGTGTATACAGGTTAGGCCTCTAACTCAAGAAATAAGAGAAAAATGAAGGTTTCAAAAAAAAGTTGTATCAGTCATCACCAGAGCTCCTTGATTACACTTTTTTGTGTTCAATAATACAATTCGAGTTGTATCATCTTACACGGGTTAAATAAATCAATCTGAAATGTAAAATGATACATTATGGACGTTTCTTTGAATATCTCATAATCTATAACTAGTATCATTATTTTTGTCAAACCAGTTAATAAAGTGATATTATATGTTATAAAAATCGGTAGCAATTTTCAAAAAAATCTATTCGTTTAGAAGCAGTATTTTTTTTAAACTTGTTTTCGCTCTCCTGAAAAATCGTGTTTTTCGAGTTGTATCACTTGTCACAGGAGGCACAGAAATATCGTGAAGCGAAGTTCCTTGGTTAGTTTTCCCGTTGTTCGTAAGTTTTCTTTTAATGAAATAAATGATGTGAGTTTAAGTATGTATGAATACCTACCTATATAAATCTGTGATATAATTATTATAAACCTCGACCATTAAAATACTTTCTAAATTAGTACAAGTATAGTAATTCATAAGAGTTACAGTTATATACCTACACAAAGAAAATGCTGGCGTGTTCACAAATAACCGACGAACCTTTATTTTCTTTCATTTTGTTTTTTTTGAAGGGTATTTGATGGCCACAGAGTGGAATTTATTATCCGTTTTACATATATTTCAAATGTAATGGTTGTTTTTAATTAGAGTTATTAGATTCATATAATTACCTTTAGTTTAAGTACCTACAGATAATGCGTTTTATGTCATTAAATTTACAAAGCGAACTTTTTGGGACAAAATTATAAAATCCTTGAATCCCTTAGTTACTTTGAAATGTTCAAATAAAAATGGCTCAGAGAAAAGTAAAAGATATAACTACGGTTGAATGAGGACAGGAAAAGTTTGATCGTAAATTGAATGAGTTGAATATAAAACGATTATCAATGTTGCTATTTATATAAATTATAAACATATCCTCAACCGTTTAGTTACCTCATTAATTTTAATATATCGCTTGTTAAAAGTATAGATAACATCATCATCATCATTATCATCTTTGTTATTCCAAAAACGTGTTTTGTGCGCAGTTGTTTTTTAAAAAAATTGAATTAATTTATCATTGAAATAATTTAACTATTTTTAGATGTGACAGATAGACACACCTACTATCATAGCTTCATAATGCGGTAAGTGATTCAATACACTCGTTAAGATGGAGTTATCAAAAGTTAATGTACTTTTATACGCGTTTAACTCGTCAAAGCCACTTCGAAGTAAACATCAAAATAAAACTAAAATTTGCAAGTCGTAATTGAAAAAAAAACTAATTTGTACATGATAAAAGTTAGAAAAATTTCGCTGCGAACAATGACCACGCTAATTAAAAAATACCAAACCACAGAGTAAATAATTAATTTCAAAAACAAACCTGTCGTTGTTCTTCTGTTCGTCCAATATTCCATTCATTGTAACACAGCACAACACATAAAACAACAAAACAAAAACACTTGTGCACTTGTCTATGTCTCGGCTTGTCAAAATTAAAAAAGAAACAAAATCCAGAGGTTGTCAACTACGTAAAAAGAAAAATAAAAATAAAACGCGTGCGGTCCGGTCAGCGGCCCATTCGGCTATGAGGCTCGGTGAGCGCGCGCGGTGCAGACGCGACACTCGAAGTATTTAGGTCACTAACTTGAGACGCTGCGAAAACAAAAAACTCAAAGCTCTGTAACTTTGTTGTTTTTACTTAGTTTGCAGATTTAAGTTATCGTGCGTTACTTCTCCGCATGGGAGTATTTTTATTTATTGGTTCAAACAGTGCGTTGTTGTGTTGTAAAACTAACAAGCATAGAGCTAAATAAATTAAATAGTAAACAAATATTTTTAATTTTGGTTCTGTTGCACGTAAAAGGCATGGGGCGCAGAGAGCGTCTATTTAAAGTTACATTTTGTTTGGCTTATAAAATTAGTCACTTATTAAACTTAAATCAATCTTATAATATATGTTAGGCATAATCTGTAATTGTGCTATCCTTGTTTCCTTCACTGTTTTGTTGAGTCATTTGTATATTTGTGTGTCTTATGGTTGGTGAATAAATGTATTTCTTCTTCTTCTTCTTAATAATCTCCGCATTACTATTAAAATACTCAGTTTAATTTAATGTCTTTGGAAATATGCATAGTAATATTTCAAATGAGTTAAATTAACCAAAATTGAAAATATGTAGGAACAGATGTTTAACGATCGCAAATAATAATTAAGTTTAAAATTAATTAAAAATGAGTTTTATTTAAAAACTGCCTCAGATTTTTATTTATTTTTCCGTAATATTATAATTTATAAATTAAGATTTCCTATACGAATACATTAGGTACGAGATAAATTCTAATTATAACATTTCAACCTCTTTATGTTTAGTCTTTGCCCAAAAACCAGTTGCTCGCGAGTAGGTTGCGCACACCGTTGCGTCACTAAGGCCCGCTGTCCACTTTCCGACGGAATGCGGAAAGCACCAAACGTCCGTGAATAGACAGCCTTACAGTCCGATAGAGTTTTGTCGATATTTTGAATAAAGAGTTCAAATTTTTAATTTATTAAATTACACATTTAATTTTTGAAATTTATTGTTAAATATTTGAGCCAGCGTTATCAATTCATTGCGAAATTGGTCGTATAAGTACGTTAAAATTTATAATCTCACGCAAGTTTTTTAAGCTCTTAAAATGACAATGTTCGCGTGTTTAGGCTTCTGAAACACGTGTTTTTGTTGCTAGTTAAGGTCTAGATAAGGATAAAAAAGAAAAGTGTGTTCTCCTTTAAACTAAGTATCTAGTAGCTTTCTTACTTTATTTAGTTTTGTTACCTACTAAAAAGTCACTAACTAGAATCAACCAAATTAGACGGAATTAGATCCCTCTCTTTTACTACCTCGGGTGTTTTTTTATTTCTTAATAAAGAAAAAATGTACAGATTTTCATTGAATGGTTTTTCTAGCGCGTTCAGTGTTTATATTTATCTTTGTTAATCAAGAAGTAAGAAGTAAAGTAAGGAGATCTCTTCCAGCTAGGTAATGTAAATAACCGGTTAAAACCGGTTATTTTCATACAAAAACGTTTAATAACCGGTTAAATTGCATTCCCTACATCCAGCTAACCTTTAGATTGTTAGATGAACATAGACATTAGTGTCACATTACATAGGAATTAATCGTTGGTTTTATACGACAAGGTTCTGTACTAAATCATACTATAACTATAAATAGAAAAAAACCCGATATAGTGGAGACCCCTTCTTTCAAAACTATCTCTTGATCGACTCAACCGATTTGCATGACCCCTGGCTAAGAACCCTCCTAATTAAACTAGAGTTCGAATCGGTCTATCTGTTTGGGAGCTATGTTGCCATAGACACAGACACACAGTCACACACGTGACACTTATACTAATAACACCCTTCTATTTGCGTCAGGGGTTATACATAGAATTCAAGAGACGATTTATTTACTTAATCATATTGATCGAGATAAAATGTCACCAGCGTGACCTTGATCATCGCGTAATCAATACTAATCGATATAAATGATTTATCTTACGACAAACGTTACGGCAAGAATAACATTCCGATGAGGTAACGTGGATAAACCTTGCAAATTTATTTATCTTATAATAACTAGTATAATTATAGTGTTTACTAGCTCCTGCCCGTGACTTTGCGTAGATTTCGATTATCGTTATTACTTCAGAAACTTATGGATTAATCCAGGGTAGTGATTCTCTGAACAACGACGGTCGGACGGACGGATGAGTGAATGTCCAAGCGGCGAGTTTAAGTAGTCCCGTCAGTGCGAACAAAACATATTTTAAGCTCTGTTCCTCGCAGACCTCGCAAGTATTCGTGTAGAATGCGAGGGACTGAGCATTCGAATCGATACCGAGTACGGTAATTGGAACTCGTGCTAAGGGCACATGTAACCTCTTAGAGCGTGATTTTTCAATTCAGCATGGTTTCTGCCGATGAATCGAACGTATAAGGTTGCTTAATTGAAAATGCTCGCGCTAAAACGTGTTTTGTTCGCTCTGACGGAACTACTTAAAATCACCGCTGCGATTTCGCTCGTTCGTCCGCCCGTCCGTTGTTTTTGAGAGAATAACACTTCAGGATAAAAGCTATGTTAGTTCCAAAGGGGTGTGGGAAAAAGTGTTGTCATTTGTAAAAGTCATACATTTTCAAAAGACATACATACATACATGTATGTCTACATACATACATAAACTCACGCCTTTATTCCCAGAGTGGGGTAGATAGAGCTACAGAATTACCAACAACTCTAAAAACTTGTTAATAATTCTGTAACCACATTTTGCACTTTTAGGCTAAGATGTTTACCAGTATATTAGTGACAGGTTTCAAGCCCATCGCCTAACAGTACTATATATACGCCTTTATTCCCTTAGCCGTCTCTTACGACATCCACGGGAAGATATGGAGTGGCACTATTCTAACCCGGCAACCACACGAAAAAACAAAAGAAACATGTTTTATTATGTAATGTAATACTCATAAGTGCATCGGAGCCGAGATATTTAATATTCATACCTGGGCGTACTTTTAGTACCAAAAACTGAACACTTAAATCTTAAATATCTCGGCTCCGATATTACTAACTGCCATAAATTATATATATATAATGTGTATTTCGAGGTCCTCTAAATAACTATGTAAAAATCATCCGTGGCCGCTGAAAATAAAGACAATTTTCTTCATACAAATTTACCCAATGCTCTTTCATCTAAATCCGTCAAGCCGCTGTTGCGTGATGGAGTAACAAAATAACATACACACTGTCGCATTTTGAATATTAGTAAAATTGGTATACATATATTTCACTAGTAGAGGTGGTTGTGCAAGGTACGCCCGAATTGCTACGATCATGTTAACTCTAAACTTCTTAAATTTTACTATCCTGTTTTCAAAAATAATCAGGACTCCAAATTTGTACACCTGCGGGTAACGCATAGTGATTCATACCATGTACTACTATTTTCCAACCAACTCTGTACCTATGTTTATGCAAATAAAACTATTTCTATTTCTATTTCTACCGCCAAGCAGCAGTGTTCGCATTGTTGTGTTCCGGTGTGGGGTTAAGACAGCCGGTGAAAATACTAGCAATGAGGCATTCTACCTTAGTCCTCATACTCAACTCTACCTGTGAAGCTATCCGCCCTGGGTTCGATTCTCGGTATAAGTAAGTAGTAGGTTTTGACGACGCGCTGGCCTAGTTGGTAGTGACCCTGCCTACGAAGCTAGCGGTCCTGGATTCAAATCCCGGTAAGGGCAGATATTAGTGTGATGAGCGCGAATATTTGTTCCTGAGTCATGGGTGTTTTCTATTTATTAAGGTATATATTTCTCTATATAAGTATTTATATCGTTGTCTAGTACCCATAATACAAGCCTTGAGCTTAGTTTGGGACTAGGTCAATTGGTGTGACATTGTCTCCTGATATTTATTTATTTATTTTATTAAATACTTGTGTAATGAGCATCACGAGTCATGGATGTTTTCTATGTCTCAAGTAGGTATTTATTAATTAAAATACGTATGTTTATTGTTGTACCCATAATATAAGCTTTGAACTTAGTTTGGGACTAGTGCAATTTGTGTGAGAATGTCCCCCGATATTTTTTTCCTAGTGACCCGCCCTCGCTTCGCTTCGGTTTATGTGAGTATGATATATCCGTGGCTGGCGTGAAGACGTTGATATCTCGACATGCACGTTTTTTTTTTATTTCTTTAAACGCTTCGTTATTTTTTTTTCTATATTGGTAATTTTTTTCATATTTTTATCTTAATTACTTTTTGACTTATGGCCATTGTTCATACATTGATAACTATACTTTTGGCAAGTTATTGTGGATAAAAAGACATATTACACATCACATTGTGTGTATAGATTTATAAATAATTTTATCAATTTACTCTCGATTACAGTAACAACGTACTTTTTTAACATAACGACATATCAATCAAACAAATGAAATATATCGAGTTATCAACTAACGCACAGTAACTAAAACGAAGTGCGTAATGTGACATCTCAACTTGTACAACTTTCCATCGAGTTATCAAATTTCGTACAGTAACCAGTTTTTATTTAGTTTTAATTTTATAGTATTTAGTTTAGTGATAGTTAGTTAAAAATTATATGTTTTGTTCTTGTAATTGTTTACGTGCAATAAAAAGTATACTTTTCCTCTTAGTAGAAAACTAAGTGCATAATGTGATATCTCAACTTATATTACTGCCCATCGATTTGTCTTGTCTCACATCTCAATGTGTACGACTATCCACCGAGTTATCAATTTAGGTACAGGTAATATATCTAAGTGCGTTATATGACATCTCAATTTGTACCACTTACTGGCCACCAAGTTATCAACTTACGTAGAGTAAATCAAACAAGTGCATCATGTGATATCTCAACATGGAAACTTACGTCAAAGAATTATGAACCAACACAATAATACGATATCTCAACTTATGTTTTAAAAATATTTTAATTCTCCAGAATATCTTAAGATATTAACAGACAAATAATTAAAATCAGTACCTGAAACCTTGACGTGTATAGTTATCAATGTTTTTAATCAAGGGAACAAACCAGTATACTTGTATATTTTCAGATAATAATGTAATATCAGGGAAACAAAGTAAGAATATGTACAGTTGGCAATATTACTAATTCCAATAAAAGTGTTGTCTCTGTTTATTATCATAATATTAAAATAATTTCACTAATTTATTAACAATTTAATCACTAATTTATCTTAACATTTAAAGGTGCGCTCAGCATTGTGTTGCGACACTAAACTTGTTAGTGCTGCAACGCTGGTATTCTGTGAAAACCAGATTGTGTGCGACAGCAACCGATATGTAACGCCTGTTGTTTTCAAGAACCCCCGCACTAAATGACATCATCCGCCGGTCTCCTGCCTCAACAAACGTGCCGGCCCTTTTAGACCCGACCGGCATTTGTAGATATGATGGCAAAATACCTGACAAAATGTCCTTGGTTCCGTGCAGAATATGGGACGGGTGCTAGTGTGAGATGCAACCTGAGTAGACATGCTAGCCCAGTCACATCTCCACCGGACCTCTAATAGGGCTGGTGCGGCAGCTGAACTAGCTGAAAGCTTAAAGGTTGGCCAATGTAGTGGTCTTGGCCAGTTGGTGGACTAGTAGAGAATGCCTTAAATATAAATAAGATATGTTCATTTCATTCGGCGTTGAGAAGGTGGCAGTTTCCTCGTTCAACGCATTAGTTTAACCATCCAGCGAGTAAATGCTGCCAGTATCTTTGAGGCCTTTCCTAGATATAAAAGATTTAAAATAGAATGAAGTTGTTAAAATGTAAGTTATAAATTGTAAATACGTATTTATCTTGTCATTAAAATAGATCGGCTTTTTATTAAATTGAATAGTGTTGAAGCTGGACTAAGCTTTCCCATAGGTCCTGTAGGAATTATCGAGCATATGGAAAACAAGCACGAAGTGGTCTTGAAACTTACATAAATCTAACTTCTCGGTTTTATAGGAGTTCGCCTGATTAGTGCTTCTGAGTTAACCCTACAATGCATACAGTGACAGATATGTCACAACCAATTTAATCGTTAGTAGTTAAAAATAATGTAAAGGCAGCGACATCTTTTTTGTATAAAAGCAAACCTAGAGGGCACTATATAAGTGTAACACAGTAACAATCCACTAGATAGCATTGTATTTGAAATTACCAAGGGATTTATACAAATGTTGCTGTTCTCCGTGAAAAATGGATTTATTTCATTTAGATATTGCAATAATAAATCAAAAATCGAAGAAAAAAATATTTTTATGTGTGAAATTTTTTGCGTAAGTATGCTGTAAATATTATATACTGTCAATGATAATCTATATACAGTTTTTTCCAAACGTTCCAGATCTGTCACACCATGCATCGACGGCGTGTCCAAATGTTCCATATATGTCACTGCATGCAGTAATTTTTTGGATTTTTCATAAGTACATGAAATATTTTACTGTCACATAATGTGAAAAATGTGAAAATACTAAGAGAAATTTGTTTATCCAAATACAACAATTATTTCTAAAAGTTTAGAGTCTAATGAAGTATAAATTAAGAAATTGTTCCATAATAATACGTTAGTGTAACCCAAACCTTATATCATGGTGTGCCATAAAACGGTTTATTTACATATCATGCGAGAAATACTAATAAAAATGGTTTACATAATGGAAACTAATACTATTTCTTTAAGTTAAGAGTCTACTGAAGTTTAAATTAAAAATCTAATTCATAATTAAATATCAGTGTAACCGATACCTAATAGCATGGTGTACCACATATGGAACGGATTAAAAAAAGTTAATTTCTCCTGAAATATTACTTATATATTTTTTCATTATTTTTTCTCTTAACTAAGCCCTAAATAAAACCACATATATTTTTTTCACACAAATAAAAAACTCTGCATTGTAGGGTTAAATAGGTGATTTAACTTCTACTTTAAAGCGATCGTAGCTCGCTTCTAGGATTTTAGAAAGTTTTGGGGTTAATTAAATGTATATTGATGATGTTGAAAAGTACTTGTATTACAAATTACGTATTTGTTACAAATTAACAGAAGGACTAAGAATTTGGGTTACGAGACACTCTTTACGACTTTATTGGTTTTTTGTTTGTTGGTGTAGGTATTAATTATTATTTTCAATAAGTTAACCGTAACTGTAACACGCATATCGATAGTGGTTTTCCTATCGCTCGTTTTCTAATACTCAATTATAAAATGTACTGTCCCACCTCAGCAGTTACCTTTGTTTAGTGCAAAGCTAGATCTAAAGTTCGATTCGAATGTTGTATTTCGCTTTGGGTCGTCTGTGTGTCTATCCCTACATCCAAGTTTAATACGAGTAATACCAGGCACTGGATATTATACATAAATGGACGTGTAGTAGGCGGGCACTTAATATTATTTTCATCACACTTGCTCGTAAATAGTGTCCTAACATGCTAGAAAAATCGACCGTAAATCCAAAATAATACCCGCGGGCCTTTTTTTACCATTACGCCCTATCGTGCGTAATAGCATTTTTTTTTTTAATATTATACGTGGCCTCAAACTATCACAATACGTTAGGACCCCAATTCTTGCAATATTTGCAAATAAAAACAGTAAACTGTGCCTCAGCTGACCCGGATATTGACGAGATAAACCCAGATTTGGAGGATGTAGAAGAGTAAAATTCCTGGAATGACTCCGAAAATTATATTATATATTTTTTTTTTTATTATTATTATTATTATTTTTTTTTTTTTTTTTTTATTATATATATATATATATTTTTTTTTTTTTTTTTTTTTACACATGACAGGAAAAAAAAAAAAGTAAAAACAAAAAAAGCAATAGAAATAGTAGTGTCTTCGCGGCAGTGAATTGGACACTGGCTGGTGATTTTAGTTTCTTTAATTAAAAAATTATTAAAAAAACAGCTGTTTTATTTCTAATTTTTTTCTTACTAATACTGTGAATTTGTTGATAACTCGTCGCTCTCGTCGGTGAACCAGTTGATATGTCGATTATTATTAAAACTAGACATAATTCTTTAAATCACTCATTTTCACTTGAAAGATAATAAAAAGTTGTATTTAACAAAACTTTTGTGAAGTATAATAACATGAAATGGATTTTTCGCGATTTTTTTTCTTCCTCGAAACGACAATTTTCCCCTCTTTGTATGGTGAGTACGTTGATAACTCGATGAAACGTAAGTTGATAAGTCTAATATTAATCAAACTAAGAGGAATCTCACAAAAATCTTCTAAGCATTCAAAAGTATGCAGAAAATTATGGATAAATCAAGTTTTACATCAAAGTTACAATCAAACAGCGATTTACCAGAAAATGTCAAACCTTAAAATTGGCGACCTGTAAAATTGCCGTTTTAGACATATCAACGTATTCACGCCAGGCACGGATATAGTCTATAGCCTTCTCGATAAATGAGCTATCTAACAATGAAAGATTTTTTCAAATCGGTCCAATAGTTCCTGAGATTAGCGCGTTCAAGCAAACAAACTCTTTAGCTTTATAATATTAGTATACATTTATTTATAAGCACTTACAGCCTTAATGGTTGAAGTCGCAACCAATTGTTAACTCTACCCTTAATGACCAATGTTTATACACAAGGTTGAAAAACAATTAGATAAATAAAAACTCCTGGTATAATGGCGATGCTTTCTTTCAGACCTAATATCTCTTAAACGGCTTTACCAATTTTCATGAAACTTAGCTAAAAACCACCGCTAATTAACCTGCTTTCAAATAAACAAAATTGCATCCAAATCAGTTTATCTGTTTAGGAGCTACAACGTCAGACAGATACACAGGTACAGTCAACAGCATAAATAAGTGATCATTTCTGTACCTTGTCGCTTTCAATCGTTTCACAATTTTGTATAACATTTCAAACACGACGTTAAAGTGACAAGGTACATAAATGATCACTTATTTATGCTATTGACTGTACACACGTCAAACTTAGAACTCCCCTCTTTTTGCGTCGGGGGTTAAAAATAAACGGGTTAATTGTCTTGAAAATGTCTTTGAGAATGGCGTCAAGACTTTCATTCGCTCGCGTACTATCCAATTAGTCTACTAACTTCAATCTACTCCACCCAGTACACTCAGGAGTAATGAAATCGGGTCACTGTCTATGGTAATTCAATACAAAGTGACCCGTTTTCATTGCTCTTGAGTATTTAAGGCTGCCTGTCCATTGGAGCGGAGGGAGGCAGCGGTGCGGTGAGTGAGATAAAATCCACCAATAGGAATACTACAAAATCAAAATTGATTTATTTCCTACAATGGTTACAAAGTGTTACTAGAAATGAATAAATTCGTGCGTGTTTAACCAGCATGCGGGTGTCCAAATTATTATACGTCATGTTTGTTTTCTTTAGTTTCATTGTCAAATTATATTTCTATTAAATAAAGCGAAGTTTTTAAGCTTGTTAAATATTCATCTTTACTTTAAAAAAAAACTTGATGCCATTTAGTTAATTTAATTTTAAATATTTAAAATTCGCTTACTTTCAAACTCTATATCCTGTGGTAAATAGTTATCTAAGCGTATACACATGATTATAACAGTTTTTTTACAAATGTATGTGTAGCAAGGAGGCTGATTGGTACAGTCAGCAGCAGCTACGCAACCAAAGAGGTCAAAATGATCTGAACTCGACTCTATTGTCAAGAGAATATCGCTCCTTTAGGATTATAGTGACCTAATTCAAAATTTTCAGCGTTCGACTTCGAGTCATACATTTATTACTGTAGAGACCTAACTCGAAATCCAAAATGTGCTAATTTTTTTTTTTTTTTTTTTTTTTTTTTATGGCATAGAGAAGGCAAACGAACACACACCTGATGGTAAGTGGAAACTGTGATCCATAGACATTCGCACTCACAAGACTGCAATGCAATCCTAAGACTGCAAATGCGTTGCCAACCCTGAGGGCTAAGATAGAATGCCTCTATGCTAGTTATTTCACCGGCTGTCTTACTAGGTCACTATAATCTAGATCATTTCGAGCATGTTGTTCTGCTTAACTACTTTTGATACTGACTGTACAGCAAATTACTACATTGATCTCATAGCTCGTGCGCTCGTGCCACTACGAAGAGTGAAATAATCTGGGTTATCCTTGACCAGGGATATATGACTGCGATAACCGCGTGACAAAGTGTGGATAAGGCGTCCGTCACCTTCTGACACGTAAATAAGTACGAGAGTGACGGATGCTTTAGCCACGTTTGACTCGTGATATAGACGCAGCCATACTAGGACCGCAGGAGACATACGAGAACGTGTTTAACCTACGCATGAGAGCGGAAGTATATTACATTTCTTAAACTGAGGTTTACAACTGTCAATATACCACGCATTGTCTAAAGCACAGAGCTACCTACATTTCCCAAGCCTCTCTCAGCGCTGGGTAGTGATTCCTGTAAACAACGCCGGTCGTGCGGACTGTCGAGTGATACCAAGCGGCGAGATTAAGTAGTCCCGTCAGTGCGCACGCTGGGTCGAACGTAAAGGCTGCTTAATTGAAAATGCACGCGCTACAATGTGTTTTGTTCGCACTGACGGGACTACTTAATCTCGCCGCTTGAAAATCACTCGACAGTCCGCACGACCGGCGTTGTTTACAGAATCACTACCCAGGGGTTTGATTCTGTAAAGAAGCAAAGGTAAACGAATGAACGAGTGATGTCCAAGCCGCTAGATTAAGTAGTCCCGTCAAAGCGAACAAAACACATTCTAGCGCGTGTATTCTCGATTTGGCAGCCTTATACGTCCACTCACTCTGTGTCACAACACGGAATTCTGTAGCCAGCTCTCCTATTGGCGGATTTTTTCCTCCGCTCCGCTGCCTAGCTCCGCTCAGTGGACAGGCAGCCTAAAGTTACCAACTGAGCGACATTCTACTCGTAGCTTAATATTGTTCAAGTAGCTTTTCTCCCAAAAGCTTTGTAATTAGGCCCGTTTCAAAGCGTACATAATAAATTACTTTTTTATATCCATTTCTCGTGCCGATTTATTTCTTCTATTTCGGTTTGTAACATGAAAACCTACGCGTTATGGATGGTTTATTGCGGGGAAATACGCAACCTTAAAAGTTACACCTACTTGGGAATTAAGGTAAGGCAATTTTTTTAAATCAAATAAGCCTAAACCTAGGGTCGAAATTTAGAGGTAGTATTCCTTGGATACCCTAGGGGTGCACTAAGAAAGGATTTTCCGGAGAGCGACCCCCAACGGCAAGAAATAGGGGAGGGGTAGCCGGGAAGTCATTCCACGTGTACAAAGTCGCGGGCGTCCTCTAGTTATACATATACTAGCGATCCGCCCTCGCTTCGCTTCGGTTTATGTGAGTATGATATACACGGCCTAATAAACGGGCTATCTAACACCGAAAGAACTTTTCAAATCGGACGAGTAGTTCCTGAGATTAGCGCGTTCAAGCAAACAAACAAACAAACTCTTCAGCTTTATAATATTAGTATAGATTATATTGAGACATTTGAGACTAAGCAGAAATTTTACAGGCTAAAAACCAATCGCCTTGTTGCATAATATAAACTACAAACATCGATAAATAAATCAGATCACATCATCATCATCACATCGATAAATCAGCGCTGCAGGTGTTGAACATCTCACCATTATGCTGAGCCAGTGTCCGATTCACTGCCTCGAAGACACACTCACTACTTGTTTATCGCTGTTTACACTTTATTCTGTGTGTCTTGTGTGTGTAGTGAATACATGTCGATAAATTAAAACATTCAAACCCTACTTACCAAAAGTCGACGTCAGTGCGACAAGATAACGGGTTTTATTTATAATTTTTATGCATAAACATAACACCCACCCGTTTTAATTTATTAACTCTGTTTATAATTTCAAAATCCCAACCCTTTTTCCTTTCTTCAATTCAATTCAATTATTTATTGCTTTTTCATAATGGTACAGCTTATTCTAATAAATAAGTAATAACAAAATGAACCCTGGAGGGCACAGCAACATTAGGAGAGAGGAGGCATTAGAATATGTATTATAATTTTTTTTTTTTTTTTTATGGCATCGAGTAGACAAACTAGCACACAGACCACCTGATGGTAAGTGGAAACTGTGACCCATAGACATTCGCATTCACAAGACTGCAATGCAATCCTAAGACTGCAAATGCGTTGCCAACCCTGAGGACTAAGATGGAATGCCTCTATGCTAGTCATTTCACCGGCTGTCTTATCCCCAAACCGGAACACAACAATGCGAACACTGTTGTTTGGCGGTAGGTTAATGGATAAGATGGTGGTAGCGATCCGGACGGACCTTGCACAAGGTCCTACCACCCGCATCATTTCATTCATTTCAATCATTATTAATTATCGTAATGCGTCTTCTCTTTATTCTTTTATTGTATAATATGCTTTGTTTACGAGCAATTGTTTCAGTTTATTAAAAAAAATCTATTTGAAAGAAGCGTCACGCGGCGCCACTATCCGACTGTTAGCCGTAATAGCCGTTTAGTCGACGCTAATCGCCGCCCGCAGCTAACACTAGAAAATTACCAAGCTCAAGAACTTTTAGCTGTAAATGTAAAAAAAAAAAAAAAAAAAAAAAAAAAAAAAAAAAAAAAAAAAAAAAAAAAAAAAAAAAAAATGTAGGTATTATACAGCGTGAAAGGGGCAGGCGTTATGAGTAGTTATTTTAGTTGGTTAGAACACGATTCCTAATCCCTTACAGTAATAGCATGGAATGTTTATTTTAAAAGGCAAACGACCTAACCATAGTGATTGTACTATCAGACCATTGGAACCTTGACCCACCATAGAACTGTGTCACAGAGACGTTATGATTCAAGTCATAAGAAGTGTCAAACAAATTGTTTTATAATGTCACTGTGACACCGTTCTATGGTGGGTCAGGGTTCCATTGGGCTGATAGTACAGATGTAGGGAATAATCCTTTCCCATCGTTTTTTGTCGGATTAGTTCGTATTTATCCATCTTGCTCAATTGGGATTGACCAAAAAAAATAACTCACGGTTTTTACTTTCTAATTCGAAAGAATAGGAAATTTTAAGACACCAATTTCATTAATTTTGTATTTGACCCAATAGTTTTATTTAATATCTTTATTTATTTAGCAGACATTTTATGGATGACATGTTTTATTTTATTTGGCATGGCATTTTCTAATAAATTACAACAATTAAATGATGTCTAATGAAAAAAAGTGATTGTTGATTTCGCCTAACCCGTAAGATTCACCTAGGAGGGCTTCAAGCCGAAAACGAAAGTCAAACAAAGGTTAAATATACTTTTGCTGAAATATCCAAAATAAATAAATATTTAAAAAACTTAATAATGCAGAACGGCTTTAAAACCCTATTCCTACAAATGGTTTTCGAATTGGAGTAATTGTAAAAATATGAACAATCTCAATTAGCTTCAGTACCCATCAATAAGCCAACTGAGAAAGCAAGATAAATACGAAATTATCCGACCATAAACGATGGGAAAGGATTGTTCACTACATCTGTACTTAAGTGGGTTCTGGGGGGGGGAATTATGAAGTCGAACCGGCTTACTTATTAACGTGGAATAACAGTGGGGTTTTTTTTTTTTTATGTCGTAGAGAAGACAAACGAGCACACAGGCCACCTGATGGTAAGTGGAAACTGTGACCCATAGACATTCGCATTCACAGGACTGCGATGCAATCCTAAGACTGCAAATGCGTTGCCAACCCTGAGGACTAAGACGGAATGCCTCTATTCTATGCTAGTCATTTCACCGGCTGTCTTATCCCCAAACCGGAACACAACAATGCGAACACTGCTGTTTGGCGGTAGGTTAATGGATAAGATGGTGGTAGCGATCCGGACGGGCCCTGCACAAGGTCCTACCACCCGGTGCACAAGGTCCTACCACCCGGAACCATGCTTTGTCCTTATCTGTGATTGTGACATTTGAATTTGAACGACCCTATAAGTTGTGTTTTCATTTGTAGTACAGAAATTTTCTGAGCGATTTCAAGAAAATACTTTAGTTTATTAGAAAACACAATAATAGTAATGAGGGCGCCACTGTACATCCGGTGTACACTCGGCGCAGTCTTAAGTAAGGGGGTAAAGGTTGAAGGTTGCTCTGTGCTAGTCATGTATGTATATCTCTTATACAAACAAAAACTATAAAAACGGAACTTATTTGCGTAGTAAAATATACATTTGCCTCGACGTTTCGTCGTTTACAATAGCCGTTATCCCGAGAGGACAGACTAACTCGCGTATGACTTTAAAATAAATTATTAAACGGGAACAGAAAGACTTACTGAGAGAATAATATTTTGTGAGTAATCGCATATCTTAAGATCAGCTCAAAGATTTCCTGATCTGTCATAAACAGAAATTATTTCACTAGGTACAGTCGACAACAAAGACATGTGACTTTTGCACTTTATTCCATTGAAATAAGGACCAGTGGTTACATGTTTTTGTAGTGGACTGTACAGAAATTACAGCGTTGCCTTATTTTCCGTATTCTTTCATGAGACGAGTAAATTTGAATAAATAATATTCAATTTGGGCATTTTAGGCGCACAGCCGGTTATTCGAAACCGTATTCCTCGAAGATTAATATTAAACAAAGGGCTTCAGTACTGTAGTGTGTTTCTTTACAACTCTATAAAACATTTTCGTTGGATTCGAACAAATGAGAGTACATTTTACTCTAGAATAAATCGCCTGTTAATCGAGAGTAAGGCCGCGTTTCCACCGGAGCTGTACGAGGCAGCTAAGCGGCTAATAATAGGATTATATTGTTTTACTAGCTTCACTATCCTATTGGTGGATTTTTCCTCGCAACCCCACTTAGCTGCCTCGCACAGCTTTGGAGGAAACGCAGCCTTAAGCAGCGACCACACCAATGCTTAAAAAACGGTGACGGTACGGAATCGCAGTGACGCGTCGTATTAGCACCGTTTTTGACGCACGCTCCCCACACCGCTGCTTAACATTGCGTATATCACGGTACGTCAAAATTGACGCCATGTTATTACTATGACACGTTCTTTTGTTTACGCACCGTCTGCGAATTTTGAGCACCGGTGTGAAGAGCATGCGTCAAAAACGGTGCTAATACGACGCGTCACTGCGATTTCGTACCGTCACCGCTTTTTTAGCATAGGTGTGGTCGCTGCTTTAATCAGTTTCACGTTTTACCAACCATAATTCTAAGAATAGTCAACCTATTTGGAAATAATTACTATACCACCGTTTTGCGAGGAATAACAAAGTTATTTCAAGGATGATTTACTGTGTCCAAATTTTGTTTTGTGCTGTCAGTGCTGTCCTTAACACACATCGACGACCGTAATCTAAATTGACGTAAGGGACAAAATGGCGAAAATGAGTTATGAATGGAGTTCTGTTCAGTTTTTTTTTCTCTATCGATTGGTATAGGTGACATCTCAATAGCCTTAAAAAACATGCCCCTTACAGCCTTAAGAAAATGTTACTTTTACTCCGTATTTCAAACAAATACGACGTATCGATAGCAATAAAAAAAAGTTCATTTACTTCTTGGTGTAACATTCATCTTCGCAATTTACCTAACGCTGTAAGGAGCCATTAAATAAGTAAAGGTACGATACATCATTTAACGTTCTCAAAATTATCTACAAAAACAAAATTCATTCTATCACAATTAGATGTAACTATAATTTTCTAAATTTATCTACGTCGTAAAAGACTATTCTGTACTTAAGCAATTGTACGATACGCAGTTTTGCTTTCACAAATGTAAGGCAACAGTGACCCTTACGGTAATTTGTAATTGTTTCAAATGTTTGCTAAGAGTATATACGACATTTTTTTACAAGTAAAATGTCAAAACTACCGTCCCTTACATTAAAACATAGCTGCAAAATTTTAACTATTACCAAAAATGTAAGCGTTATCTCTTTCGTTAGATGGCATACGAAGTGTTCGTCAATATAGCTAAATTAGTCTAACGCACTTAAAGTTGCTTGAGGGTGAAAGAGATCTCACTATCACCTCGTGTATCAAAAACATTGCAGAAAGAGCATGTCGCTCCTGGTAGTGGTTGACAATGTTGCCGCTTCATCTGATTTTTAGGAAATCTACTGAATTTTCTTGACAATCTATTGATTTTTGAGCCTTGGACTTCGATTGAAAATATGGCTATAAATGCATTTAAAATAATATTCCAAGGGTTTGTTTGTTTGTGCAAACAGAGTATAAAGTATTTACAATAACACGACACGTGATAACTATAATTTTACAATAGAAATAAAATAAAATAATTTTAATGAGAATACTCTATACATAATTCAATTGTTAGTTTTCCAATAAAGCGTTTACATACATACATACGAACAAGAAAAAAACAGTTTTATAATCATTTATTCAAAGGTATGTTCGACTGATAAAAAAACTATTCGTTTTTCGAATTACACCTGGCTACACTGAATTGAGTGCTGCCGCTGCTTGCTCAGTTCTGTTTTGCACGAGCACTCGTCTTCACGCACGTTTAAGTACTTAATAATAAGGAAGGCAACCGAGATTTGATAACGATGAATAGGAACAGTATTGAATCACTCTTAGCTCGACGCAATAAATTACTGCGGGATCGAGAAGAGTTATTGCAGTAAGTATTTTATTTAATAAAATATCAAGGTTTCGGCTACATGCAATTACCGTGTTTGTGTCTTCTTATGTAGGTATATTATTTTTCAAGTCTTTAGAAATGCTATGCTAACCAAAATACTTTGTTACGTTTCTAAATACATTAAAATATATCTATTCATTCTTGGTATTACGACATAACTTCCTAGGAAAATACCAACTAAGTTACTTGTGTGCTATTTTGTTAAAATAAACTTAATAGAGGACCAAACTATTGTTTAAAGTACTAATCTATACTTTAAACAATAGTTTGGTCCTTTATTAAGTTTATTTTAAGAATTTTTGGTCCGTTTATACAATTCTGGTATCTGAACACCAGTAAGTATTTCGACCCTATTAAGATAGCATTTGGCCTAATTGTACTACTATTATTAAGTTCTAATTGATACTGTCGAATTAAAATTGCTTATGTTTTTACATTTCTAATCGTTTTTACACCGAATAGTGTATTTTGTTTTATTTTATTACTTGTTACTAGCTATTGACGTATTAAAGAGAGCTCATAATGGCGTATAATATATAGTGATGTATCATTGCAATATAATTATAAAAACACTCGTTTACAATAACACGAGAGCAACGAATAACTTTCATTAGAATTGTCTTATCTCTTTTACTTCTTCAGAACACTTTACTTTAATTAAAAACCTTGTATATTGCCGATAGTAAAAGAAAAATGAAGATTTAAATAGTGAAAGTCCTGTAAACACACAAGTACCACTACATAATTGCGATTCCGAGCTCTGGCAAATTATGTCTATACTTAGGTACATGATTGATCTCTTAATTTTTCTAATAAATAACACATTTACATTTTATGTTTTGGTTTATTATTCCACCTAAGATAATTTCCCATGTACCTTTTACGCCCTGTCATTGATTAGTTTCAATGGAGTTACGACCACTTTAATTTCGTTTCTTTCAATTTATTTGTAGATACATCAAATTCACTCTAAAGTCAACTGTTGAAGAAGGGTGTATTGGACATAATGATTTTTTTTTTTTGACGTAAGGGACATGCTATCTCAGTAACTAAGCGTTAAATGATAAATTGAATTATTTGTAGTTAAAGGGTTAAAGAAAATAAGTAATTGGCTATTATCAGTTACATGATACGTAAACAAACAAAAAAAATATGAATTTAAAATGAAAAAAAAAACAGTTTTTTGGCTCTCCTGAAAAGTAGCCATTTGTCCCTTACGTCAATTTAGATTACGGTCGTCGACATTTTCTAATGACAGCTATTTTCCAGTCCTTCTAATAATATACAAGTAAGTTGACATGACTGAAGGTTTGACATTGTTTGTGGATCCTTCATAATCCCTAACGTTTGTACTTACTAACACATCGTTTGTCCGAATTTTCATTTGCCCTAAACTGGTTTTCAGATATGAGTCAGGCAACTTTTTAAGTTTTCCAATTTTAGCTGCGGTTCAGTTAGGTTAGGGTTGTATTATAACAACACTATAAAAAAAAGCGGCAATGGCTTTAGGATAAACCAAAACTTCGGCCAAAAGATGCATTAGTACAAAATTATCATTAGGGATTCCAGGGGGAAACCACATCGTTCCTTTGTACTTTTTGCTGTTCATTCGTTCATTCTTCACTCTACTATTCGAGTTAAGTTAAGTAATTCCAAGTGGTGCTCTATAATACATATAATAAAATTGTGGAATAGATATATTCTTAGTATAGTCGAGTTTCACATATAATCAAGGCAAAAAGTCCATTGGCCACATATTTTTGTGAAAAACATTTGTATGTACAAACATGTTGCACATAATTTAACGTACCTAATTCTATTAATGCTACGAGTAACATAGCGCATTTGTGCCCTAATTAAGTTGTTTATATTGTATACATATTATGTGAATAGGTACAACTTTCAGTGCTAATAAATCACTCAATCAGTTCCGACGTCTTTTACATTCAAGAACAATCTACATCCTTCTATAACATACATCCACGGGCAAACAGCTCGTTCAACATTGATGTCAAATTATTAAGCAGAAAAATATAATAGTATTCAACATAAAAACAAGCAATACACAATAACATGCACGCGAGGAAGCAAGATATTTTCAGCTTATGAAAAAAAAACTCAGTATAGAACATAGTGCTTCTCGGAGATGATCTCCTAGTATCCGTAACGAGGCAGTGACGTCACATATGACGTTCTCATATCTCTTCCACAGATTAAACAAGAGCATGTCTGTGCACAGAATACCTGTGACATTATCCCTACCCCGTTCAGAACTAAGGACTCCTAAACGGGTCGAATATATAATACAAATTGAGGAGTCGGGCTTTGGCGCTACGCCAGGAAAGGTGTCTTTACTTAATACGATACGTGTGATTGTGGGTAAGTACTCGAACGTCTTAGAGTAAGTATTTACTTTCCTTCCCAGAGTATTTTTAGGTTCATAATACTAGATATACTCTCATAAAGAATAAATTCAAAAATTTCTCTATTTTTTTGTAACGCCTTCAATATTACTTTTCATCCCATTTAAAGATAATTCCCAAGGGTACATAGTGATAAATGAGTTCGGTGTGGATGTTTTTTTTAAATATAATTCTTCTGTACGTGTGGTAGGTCACTGAACTCCTCCTAATTAGATGGACCAATTTTGATGATTTTTTCGTGTGTTTGACTGGGTTCCTGTGTATTTTGATTCACAGTTGGACCCAGTAGGTGGCGCTGTGAACGGGTTTTGGGAAATTTCGTTCGGGCAGAACAATGTCTTTTGGGTCCGCTAGTTATACTATGAATCGGAAACCATAGGAAATACAAGTAAACTGTGTTGACAAAGATTAGGTCTTTTTTTGTTAAAATAGTTTTGGCATAAATAGTCATTTTTGGTTAAGATTGAAATGTCCGAGAAATTAAAAAAAATACATTTTTTTAATGCAAATCGCCTCACATTTAAGTTAGGATCATTTTCATTTGATGAGACGGCAGAAGTTGGTCAAGTTTGAAAAAAATACTCACAAATTGTATAAAAAAAACGTCATTAGTTTTACATTTATATTGGCATTTTAGTTTAATTTTATGGTCAACTCACTCAAGACAAAAAAAAATGACTAAGCCAAAAAAATTAACAAAAATAGACCTAATGTTTGCTAAGACAGTTTACCTTTATCTGTTATAGTTTCTGATTTCCCCATAATATCCTAGTTAACAAAAACACCCTGTGTAAAATGCATTAAGTAATATTTATATTACTTAGTAAGGAGACGCTAGTATTAGTCCAATGTGTTTATCGACTTGTTTGTGCAAGTGCTAATGTTTAGTACTAACACTGGCTGTTTGCTCGTCGGCCAGTAGCAGCGACCAGTACTAATCACGGACTAAGCCTGGGTAAACAATATCGCAACGCAAGGCAATAATAAGCTATGTACACAACCATTAGCAATATTATTCTATTATATTACAGTGGCGGGCGTAGCTTGACGGGGTGTGTGATTCTCTCAAGAAGCAAAGGTGAACGAACGAACGAGTGATGTCCAAGCGGCGAGATCAAATAGTCCCATCAGTGCGAACAAAACACATTGTAGCGCGTGCATTTTCAATTTAGCAGCATGGTTTCTGCCGATGGATCCAACGTATAAGGCTGCTTAATTAAAAATGCACGTGCTAAAATGTGTTTTGTTCACTCTGGCTTAAGTAGTCCCTACTTAAACTCGCCGCTTGGACATCACTCGTCCATCCGTCCGACCCTGCATTTAAATAACATGTTCATGTACGCCTCAACCTTTTTCGTACTTTTACACAGCCGAACTAAAATGCCGTATGTGTAGGACTCTACTTATAGGTAATAATTATAATAAGGCATTATCGAGTTAACCTGATGGTATAACTGGGACCTACACTTTGCATTCCAAATACTAATCATTAAAATGCAATTGTAAGACTACAGAAGCATTCCCAGAGGACGATAATGGAATAGCTCAAAACCCATTTAATCTACACAGGTATCTCCAATTAGTAACTTAGCAAGTTCTCATATTCAACTTGTCTGCGAAATCGCTAACAGTTTAGTCGTGAGAACTGGATAAGTTACATTTTCAGTGGTAAGATAACTTATAAACTCCTTTTAAACAAGCTCAGAACGTTATACAGGGTGAAATCTAAGTCGTGAATCAAATCATCACTCTGTGTTCTACCCACGAATATGAACAACTTTCACTTCGGGACCAACGCTAATATCACGAAAAAATTCAGCTGCTTCATACATTTTGGTCGAGAACGTATAGAACTTTTATCTGAAAATCTATTTTTTTCGTCATTTCAGAGTTGGTCTCATAGTAAATTTGTTCATATACGAATATATACGGGTAGAATACAGAGGTATAATTTGTGCCTTGACTTAGATTTCACCCGGTATAATCCTGAAACTTAATTTGAACAACATGACACTCATCAAAAAAAAAAGAGGACAATTTCAAACAAATTGACGTGGTCCCAAACTAAGCTCTATGCTTGTAATATGAGTAAGTACAGGGTGAATTTTTGAGATGGACGTTTTTTCGTAATTTCGGTGGCGCATTTTTTTTTCATCGTTTGGTGATAATTTATATAATGACAAGAAAGAGATTAAATTTCTAATCGAAATGCTGTATGAGGCACCATTCTGAAGTTATTATTTTAGTTAAAAACTATTTTTATTTTTTTTGCGCCACCGAAAATTACAACGGTGCCACCGAAATTACATCGTAAATTTACTTTGAAATTAATGATGAATATACGTCCTTCGTACTTTAGAGGATCATTTTTAATTTTAGCTTTTCGTAACCTTTCGGCTAGCTTCTTTTTTTCCAGTCGCTCTTCTTTACTCTGTTTTGTTTTTGTCATTATTTCTCCTAAAAAAATATCAAAAAATATATAAGGTAAATATAAGTGACAATCTCACACCAATTGACCTAGTCCCAAACTAAGCTCTAGGCTTGTACTATGGGTACTAGACAACGATATAAATACTTATATAGAGAAATATATTTAAATAGATAGAAAACATCCATGACTCAGAAACAAATATTCGAGCTCATCACACAAATATGTGCCCTTACCGGGATTCGAACCCAGGACCGCTAGCTTCGTAGGCAGGGTCACTACCCACTAGGCCAGCGCGTCGTCAAAATGATTGATTAGTCCACTCAAGAATAGGGCAACTGGCAACGAGGCTCTCTGTCCTTAATTCATTCATTAGTAATAGTCTTCGCATTAACTTGGTTTTTATTTTAGTCAATTTAAATAGTTCTGATTATAGACATCATAATTTTTTTAAATATCATTAATAAATAAATATTAGCATCGTTATATAAAATGTAATTTTAGCTACGCATTTATGCTAAATCTATGACTTTTTTTAACAAAATCCTATACAAAATTGACTTGACTTGTAATATCGGTGGGAATTTGTAATTTCGGTGGACAAAAACGCCACCGAAATTACGCCACAGAAATTACGGCATAACAGTTTTTCAAAGATATCGGTTGCACTATATACTTTATTAAAAGATGCATTACGGGTTTAATTTAGTCAATAAAGGTATATTATAAATATCAAAAAAATAACTAAAACATACTTATTTAACGTACAGAAATTACGCGCCACTGAAATTACTTCACAGGGTACCAAAATACATCGCGAAAAAGACTAACCTCGCTAGCTCTAACGGCGCACAGATACATGTCCACTCCATTCGGTCGCGAAAGCACAACTAATGGTCTCTTTAAATAAAAACGTAAACATAGCGGTAAGTCACTAGACGAACCAGTTATCAGCAGGTATTTGCGAGTCGTTTCGTGAGTGGTCGGCGCGGGACAAAGACAAAGCGGTCTGCCTACTTTTAGGTATTAATATTTTTGCATTATTGGATAATTATTAAGAAGCGTCATCTAATATTCTTTCTAATGATGTATAATACCTAATTAAGATATTGCGTACACACAAAGTTACGCGAGCTTGTTTGGACAAAACTGGAAGTGTGACATGCCTCAGAGTGGTCATATTCGCGCTATTTTTAAAGTTCAATATTTTTTTTCAGAGATTTGGCTTACATTTGCGTAATGATTATGTATGGCCTCTTAATATGACAGTGTATGTGATGAAAAACATTTTTTTTTATATTATTTTATTTATTATTTTCCGTATTACAGCCGTGTGACACCCAAAAATACCTGTTTGAAAATTCACCCTACAGATGTAGTGAATAATCCTATCCCATCGTTTTTTGTCGGGTAAGCTCGTATTTATCTTGCTTTCTCAATTAGCGTCAGGACCCGTCAATAAGCCAACTGAGAAATTAAGATAAATACGAATTTATCCGACAAAAAACGACGGGAAAGGATTATTCAATACATCTGTACTAGACAGCGACAAACATTCTTTTACAGAGAAATATATTTTTAAATACATGGAAAACATCCAAGACTTAGCAATAAAATATTTGCACTCAGCACACAAATATTTACCATTACTTACTGGGACTTGAACCCGGGACTTAAATAATCATCTTTCGGCGAACGGTCTCATAGCAAAAAGTTTTGAACACCTTAAGAGACTGTAGATGGCTGTATAAAGGTCCAGATAAAGAAAGCAGTACTCCTCGATTACGTATTGTGCTATATTAAGCAACATGTGAACTTAAAAAAGAATAAAAGCTTACAAAAATATGCGGCACACTTAGTCGGTTATGTTCCATCAACTACTCCAAACAAAAACAACGTAACTCAAGAGAATCAGCGACTAAACACCAAATCGAGTTAGTATAAGGGTGAAATAAAAACGATTCCATAGCGACTTGAGTCAGTTTCTAAATTTAATCGTGCATAATGGGAACATTGCCTTGTTCAAATGAAATCCAAGTCGTAAAATGTATTACACGCAATTGTACCAGATGTTTGAACTCGTAAATACAGATGCAAACGATACTGCACCGTGTACGTAATGCTCTCCTAACCAAATGTTTTACGAGCAGCGGAGATTGCTCGCTGGGTCGCCATTAAACTATCATTGTATCCGGATTTCTGCGAGCCTAGTATGGCTGCGTATATCGCGTGATAAATATTGGATAAGGCATCCGTCACCTTCTTACAGGTAAATATGTTCACGTGTCAAAAAGTGACGGATGCTTTATCTACAATTGACACGCGAGATAGACGCAGCCATACTAGCAGCAGGTGGTAATAAATGTTCAAATATCAACAGTCGTATTCACTAGCGACCCGCCCTCGCTTCGCTTCGGTTTATGTGAGTTTTATGTAACACCCGTTCATAAAACAGAATTTATTATACATAAAAACCTTTCTCTGGAATCACTCTATCTATTAAAAAAAACGCATCAAAATCCGTTGCGTAGTTTTAAAGATCTAAGCATACATACGGACAGACAGACAGCGGGAAGCGACTTTGTTTTATACTATGTACCTAGTGATTATAAGAGATAAAATATTAATAGTTTTATTAATTAATTACGACGTATAACATCCGTATTACCTTGGGGCGGAGCATCAAAACATCACATCAAGCGAATGTATCCCTAGTGCATCGTAACTGAATCGCTGCATGCGCACTTAATGTCACCGTGTGCAGCCGCTATACAGCGATAATAGCTCTAACTGCTGAACTGCTAAACCGAATAGCGGCAATTTCCACTAAACGTCGGTTGTTATGAGCGATCTTATTATTAACGTGAGAGAATCGAAGGTCCTTTAGCTATTGTATTTGGGACTAGCGACCCGCCCTCGCTTCGCTTCGGTTTATTTGAGTATGACATAAAGCCTATAGCCTTCCTCGATAAATGGGCTATCTATAAGTAATACTGAAATAATTTTTCAAATCGGACCAGTAGTTCCTGAGATTAGCGCGTTTAAGCAAACAAACAAACTCTTCAGCTTTATAATATTAGTACAGATATAATCGCCTTTTGCTAGGCTGGTTAGACCTTGTTTTTTTATTAAAAAATAAATTAAAAAAATAAAGCCACAGAGAATAATAATAATGCAAACGAAACTACTAACTAAAACTAAATCTAAAGTAGGTATTATACACTCAACTGGACATTATCATTATGGCAAAAGGGCGGCGCGATTTATTTACACTGTTTTGTTATCTGTGTAAACAAACGTTTTGAGAACATAATATTTACAATCCATTAAATCGTCTATAAGTATGTGAATATGGTAAAAGAGTTATTAAATTAAAATATAAACACACGTATACATACAAACGAAATATGACAAAAAAACACACTTATAAAAATATAATAAAAGAGGACAATCTCACACCAATTGACCTAGTCCCAAACTAAGCTCTAGGCTTGTACTATGGGTACTAGACAACGATATAAATACTAATATATATAGAGCAATACATTCTTAAATACATAGAAAACATCCATGACTCAGAAACAAATATTCGCGCTCATCACACAAATATCTGCCCTTACCGGGATTCGAGCCCAGGACCACTAGCTTCGTAGGCAGGGTCACTACCAACTAGGCCAGCGCGTCTTTGAAACCTACTGACGATTTGGAATTATGTACTTATTTGTCACGGAAAAACCCAACGAAGAGTGAACGTTATTGCAGTAAACTAGAGTGAACAGTAAATTGATTGTTTATCGCATAACTCCTTAACTAGCGCTGTGATTATACGTAGACAGCTGGTAATAAATCTCAACAACAGTCCGAAGGAATCAGTATAGACATGTTTATCAATACGAGTATTCAATATCTTATGACAGAGGATCAGCTCAGCCAGTTTTTTTTTCTTTTCAGTTTTAAGACAATGATGACATTTTGAGACCGCTGCATGTTTGGTTTTCTTTCCTTGTCATTTCTTTTTTGATATAAATGACTAATAGAAAAAAATGGGCCGTAAACTAGTTTAAGGGGGGTAACTGGGGTATTATAAACAATAACTTAATTTACGTTAGGGGGAAAAGAAACAATAAAAACAAACGAACGAACTTGCAAAACTTACTTAAAACTACATAATCTAACAAACTGTTGCTAGTGGGCATTTTGGTCACGGGTTGCGTTAATCAGGCGCTTTGATACATCTTTAAAAATACGGTGTGCTCCTGGTCCCCACGATGACAAATTCTAATAAATAGTGCCTAACCCATTAAGGCGCTCATTTAGCAAACCAAATGACGTTCGACGTTTTTTACAAATGACCTCACTATATTAAAAACATCATAATTAACAGTCGGCTCTACTCCCGGCGCCATCTTAATTACACAATAAAAAAATCTTTACATATAATGACTGGCTAGCAATAAAATGTCATTAACCTCGAAGTCATTTTAATTGTTCACGTAATTGATTAAAATGAGTTGCCGCAAGAGCACACAGATGAGGTGTTTTGAGGCGAGTGTAGGGTTCCAATTCCAAAGCCGTTACAAACACAAAAAACTATCTCAAAACAATTTAGGAACACATTTTCTATATAAAGTCCTTTGGCGCTGTGTCAGGTGATTTTCCATAGATTTAACTATTTTATGATTGAAATAATGATCTGCTGGAGTTTCTTGCGGTGCTTCTTCTCCACGATGATGGTGTTCCAAGACCATAAAAAAAATTCTAACGCATATTATAATTAAAGACTATATTAATGATTACAATGCTTGGGACTGAATTGCTTGTAATACATGTTTAGTCCTTACGACATAAGGTTGCGAACGTCAAAAAAAAGGAAATCCGATAAAGTTTCTTACAGGTTCTTCTCTGATCGGTCGCGTATGAACCTGAGGGCCCAGACAAGATGCATTACGCATTTCTATTCGTTTAGTTTTTAAACCAATCGCGTCATTGGCACACCACGTGACTTTTCGTATCACGTCATCTACCAATGACGTGATTGGTTTAATAACTAAACGAAGAGAAACGCTAGCTAGCGTAGTGCATCTTGTCTGGGCCCTCAGCAGTAAAGTTAAGCTAAGACGATACTATGACGTTTCAAAAGTGTTTATTACGAGTATGTAAACCTACTTGAATAAAAAATATACTGATTCATATTACCGAAACTCTTGTGGCAATATTACTAAATAAATATTTTGAATTTTTCATTCTGACTTCAATAAATTTGTATTCAGTTTATATCTGGTAAACAGATACTCAATATTCTAGATTAAATTACCTATAGCAACTTTTATAACGCACGAAAGGTCAGAAGCATAACCTAGTAACTAATGAATACTACACTCAGGAGCAATGAAAACGGGTCATTATCTATGGAAATTCTATACAAAGTGACCCGCTTTTATTGCTCTTGCTATAGATTACTCTTCTGTGGTTATGGCACTGCGTAGGCGAGAATCACGGCTAATTGAAGAAGATGGCTGACGCGGTGATGTCACCGTCTCGATTATAGGCTACCCGCAGTTACGATGTTATTAATATATGCAATCAAGATTTACTGTTCACTTTATTTTATTAGCCAATAGGTAGGTTAGTATCTTATCTTATCTTATCTCACAGATGGGCCCTTTAGGATCTTTTGTGCAATTACCCTTTTACACACTCAGCTGTTCAAATGTGCAGGTTTCCTCAGGAGGTTTTTCCTTCACCGTAAGAGCATCGGATAATACACTAAAGTTAGAAAAAAACATTGGTAAATGGTAACCGCGGGGTTCGAACTTGGTACCTTACGATCACGAGTCCATCCCCTAAGCCACTAGACTACCGACACTCTAGGTAGGTTAGTAACTATCATATTCATATTTTAATAAAGTTAAAAAATAAAATAACAAAGCACAATCTAATACTAAATGTAGTACATTAAACTTAAGGGTTGCTTGTGGTTGAAAAAAGAAAAAAGATGTATATTCAGTAAGTAGGCCACATGGGCAGTTTTACACATCAGAAATCTACCAGCGCGTCCCAAGAGATCACTGTGGAGAAGAAACGCCACAAGAAACTCAACAGACAGTCTTTTTTTTAAATAGAACTTGTTTCACGATAAACATATCAATCAATCAATCAATTCATTTATTTGCTAAAATGCGTTACATATGGTCTTAAAAATAGTTTACAGGTCAGGCATTCTGTCGACAATACGACATGCAAATGTTTAATTATCCTTAACTAATTAAAATGTGGATAACACGGGTATCAAGTAATAATAACAATGAGTAGTCTAACAATATTTAAAATTGAAGTCAGAAATTAATTGCATTATATTCTTACATAATTACGTCTTATGAAAACTATTAATTGATGTAATTAGTTAATTAGGTTAATTCGATCTAGTCTCATGATTTAAATATTCATTTAATGTATAAAAGCAATTACGAAGAAGCCATACTTATTACTAAGGAGAAATACATAGAAAATATCTTAGACTCAGGAACAACACTCGCACTCAATCCAAAGTATTTATCTATAGAATCGAACCCGGCAGCTAATTTAGGCTTACCGTTGTACACTGGTTAGGTAGAGGTTTTTAGGGTTTATAAAAGTTTATAGTCCATTTTCCCCCGATTTCTGTCAGATAAAATCATCAATCATTGGTGACATACTTAATTGACTTTATGTTTTCAGTTATAACTAATATTTACCTCTAGTTGGTTGTTACGCCCTTATGCTTTCACTCCCTAACCGCTAAAAGAGTTTTATAAACCGCACTGCTAGAGCAAAACAGTCGTAACTCAAAATACAACTGTATTGCAAAATCAACTTTTGTTCAACTTCTATGAACTTGAAATAAAACTAGCAAGGATTTTCAAATGACACTGTTTTGATCTATCATGAACTTTTAGTAACTTATGGCGTTGACGACGGCTAAGAAACGGAGTTAAAACTTTACATGTAAACAAGTAATATTTTCCGCAATAGGGGCTTAAAGTTCTCTTGACACCCACGCGGCGTTTTTAAATCGACTCTGAGAGCGGAAAGTATGGAAAATTCCTCGCGAGAAATTTCATAACATCGTGTCAGGAATTCATTGTAAGTTTTATTACAAAACATGGACAGGTTATGGGCCCAAACATTTGTTTTCTTGAACAATAATTATGTCATGTTATTTTATAGGGGTTTCGACGCAGTTTGACCACGCCTACGAAACTAGCGGTCCTGTGTTTGATTCCTGGTCTTAGGTGTTTTTATTTGTATTTACAGTACAGTCAACCAATTTAATTCCTAGGCCACTATGGACTTTGTCAACGTGACGTTATAAACCAAATCATAGGGAGTCTCTTACGTTTTGGTTGACAACGTCACTTTAACATAGTCCAAAGTGGCCTAGAAATCAAATTGGTTGACCAAGCCTACTAAGTCAATTTGTGTGAGATTGTACCTCAATATTTGTTTTTTTTTATCTAGATTATCTAATCAGAATTTCTGGCGGCCATCTTGACATCTGGCCGAAAGATGATGTGTTCCAGGCAGGTATTCCAGCAGTTACGGCGTCAGATTTTACAAAACAGAATCACGCTTTTTTGTCACCTATGAGTAAATAGATCTACTATATAATTCTCGTGTCACGGTGTTTGTGATATAACTCCTCCGAAACAGTTAAACCGATTTTTAGGAAATTTTGTGTGTGTTCAGTAGGTCTGAGAATAGGATGTAAACTATATTTCATAAGGTTTGTGTGAAAAAAAAGTTACACCCTGACGGCGCCGGGCACAGACAGCTAGTACAAAATAACTGTATCAAGATTGTACGCAGGTGCAGTATTGTTATTCAGCGTATGATTCCATTTGGAAATAAATCAAAAATTTATTCTCTCTGTAGTAATACTCAGACAGAAACTGAACTTCAATAAGGTAGGTAAGGAAACGCTGGAGTTAAATCAACGAAAATATTATTCATAAACCACAATAGCTAAAGTATGCTTCAAATATGATTTGTCCTTATCATTCATCAGTTTTATCGTGAAATTTAAATTATACAGAAAGCAACAAAGCACAATTTATTAATTTTAGGTATCAATTGAATTAATTTTAAGCAATTCTATCTTAAAGATTGAGTCGACTATAGAGATTGACTAGAATAAAGCACCATAATGTTCACACAAACTACCCAAAGCTATTTTTAGGAGAAAGCAAATAAAGATTTATATGCGGTCAGAGTCGTAAGAACACAAGTAAATGAGTAAAAAGGTTCACTAATGTTTTACCAAATCATCATTTGACAAACTATATCATTTTACAATCTTTCAATTCGCAAAGAGATACTTCCCGCCGCATTATTTTACAATTTGAAGTAGCCAAAGTCTTACCTAACAATTCTTATTTAATAAGCCCATGTAACCCTTGAAATATGTAATGCTTAAAGCACAAACACGTTTATGCGAAAAGAAAAGTTGTAAAATGATACATACATACATACATTAAATCACGCATGTCCATTTGCTACGATCTTGACCAATTTCTTTCGCTTCTTCCACATTCATACATCGAGTCATGCACGCACGTCGGTTTCGGGCAATTAAGATTCGGCCCTTTTCCAGTATTTCTCCGATTTGACTCGAAAAAGTACGCTTAGGGCGGCCCTTTAGGTAGGTAAAATGGTATAGTTTGTCAAATGATGATTTGGTCAAAAGACAGGATACCGAGTAAAAACGACTGAAACTGGTCGTAACTGGCAGATTTTTGCCTCATTACCTTCCATCTGGCAAACAATACGAGATCGCCTAAAGGGTTTGTTTAGAAAGCAAAAGATTTTCATTAAGATAAAGCTCTTCAAAGCTTTTCGAGGTCTTCTCTACTCAGTTTTGAAGTCGAACTTTCGAGAGTCCATTCAAATGAGCTGAAGATTTAAGGACAACTACCAACAACAATAATTATTATTATTGCATCACTACAGAGTATAAAACAAAGTCGCTTCCCGCTGTCGTTCTGTCCTTATGTATGCTTAGATCTTTAAAACTACGCCACGGAGTTAGATGCGGTTTTTTTAATGGATAGAGTGATCAAGAGATCAAGAGAAAGGTTTTTAAAGAAAAGTAAAGAAAAATACATTTATTCACTACACATGACACACAGAAAAAAAAGTAAAAACAGAAAAAGCAATAAAAATAGTAGTAGTGAGTGTGTCTTCGCGGCAGTGAATCGGGCACTGGCTCAGCATAATGCTGGAGTGTTAGACACCTGCAGCGCTGTTTTTCAGCCAGCTCCGTTTGTGACAGACGGGCGGTACGCTAAACGAATAAATAGTGTAATACAAAAATATATACCTACTACTTATAGTTAGTGATAGAATAAAGTAAAGCATAAAATATTTAAGTATAATAAATTATGTTTTATGTACGGGTGTTACAGAAAACTCACATAAACCGAAGCTAAGCGAGAGCGGGTTGCTAGTTGCTATATAATTACACGGCTCGGCTCTACGTTTCTATTAAACAGTTATTCTATCGTCGACAACTTTTAATCAAATCAAATAAGTTTATTTTCAGACTTTACATAAAGGTTAGTAAATACAACGTCTTAGTAATAATACTTTTTTTTTTATGGCATAGAGAAGACAAACGAGCACACAGGCCACCTGATAGTAAGTGGAAACTGTGACCCATAGACATTCGCATTCACAAGACTGCAATGCAATCCTAAGACTGCAAATGCGTTGCCAACCCTGAGGACCAAGATGGAATGCCTCTATGCTAGTGATTTCACCGGCTGTCTTATCCCCAAACCGGAACACAACAGTGTGAACACTGCTGTTTGGCGGTAGGTTAATGGATAATATGGTGGTAGCGATCCGGACGGACCCTGCACAAGGTCCTACCACCCGCAAAGGGTTAGTAATGCACGAGACAACATAACATTCAAACCCTGCGCGGGAGCAGCCGGAGGCGCGTGTAGGCGCACGTGTCTTGTGGTGGACGCGCAGCATACTGTCGTCCAAAGCAAAAACGCAGTAACTAAGATAAACCTCCTGTAGTAATATCAACCTTATTATTAAGATCATAGAATTTAATCTGCTTAGAAGTTACATAATTTGAGCCTTTTGGGGTCGAAACTTTAGGACCGTGGGGACCAGGAGCACACCGTATTTTTAAAGATTTGTCAAAGCGCCTGGTGACAAAATACTGGCCTCTACTTGGCACAAAGATTAAGCATTGCCATTCAACGTGGCAATGCTGCCAGCATCTTAGGAACAATGCCCACTGGTAGCGGTTTGTTAGATTAGTGTAGTTTTAAGTAAGTTTGTAAGTTCTTTCGTTTGTTTGTTTTCTGTTTAATTATTCTATTAACAATGTTATTTAAACCCTTAATTAATAATAAATAAACTTATCTGCTTTGGTAATTGAATTTAAGATACTGCTTATTGGTTTAAGAGGGCAGCATATGCCCGCTGCGTAAAGTTAACCCACACGTGTGAAAAGAAGGACAGAAGGCTTTGAATTGAGTTAACTTCACTTCTTTACTACAACGTGGGGATCTGCCGGACAGCATGGTACAGCGAACACAAAGCGCTCGACGCTTCCTTAAAGTTTTGGTGAAATAGAGAAAAAAAAAATGGTCTCAAGAACAGTTTTTTTGCAAGAATTTAATTACCAAAGGCAAGGAACAGAAAAGTGTGCTGTCTTATTTTTATGGCCTAGAAAACAATGCTGAGAAGGCAGACATCAACGACCAGACGACAATATTTTTTTTTTTTAAAAAGCATCCTAGTTATTTTTCAAGTTTTCTTCGCACCGAGATGTTTAACAAAAAGAGCTAAAAGCAACGATATTGCAGATTATGGATGAATACGGGAATAGCAATAAAAAATAACTAATAACGTTTCACTCTATTTATGGAGAATCATTAGGTGTATAGACACACACACACATACACATCACATACACACCACATACACATGTACAGACATACACAAACACCGCATACACGCATACACATATATACACCCTCGGACACACACACACAAGCATACGCAAGCTTTCTCTCGTACTACTCAACATATCCTTATGCTATGTTTTGTTGTTATTGTATTTTTATCTAATATGAGCTATGCAAGTTATTACATTTTTTTATTATGGTTCACTTAACTTTATTTCTGTGGTGATCTTTTATCGGCTTACTGTTTTGTATCATGTTTTATTTGTTTTCATAAAATGTGTTGCTGTTGATGCCCCAAATAAATAAAATACTTAAAATAAAATAAAATAAATAAAAATAAAATAACTTAATACATAATCGTTTTATTTATTCATAAAGTAAAATTATCGAAAGCGGTTAAGTTTTAAGACTTATAAACTACTTCTGGATGGAATAAACAGTTCATGGAGTGCCAACTTGAAACTTTGCCTTTTGAAATCAGTTCAATAACTTAATAACTTTATACAAAACCAACAGAGAAGCTTTGATTTTGAGAGTATAATTAAAGAGGAAGATGAGCCTAGCCCGCTTCCGCCCTTAAAAGTAACTCTTACTAAAGAAAGTTTCACTTGAAGGCGTCTTACAAGCAAATCGGAATTCATATTTAAGACTACACCGAGGAAACGTCGAGCGTCTAGTGGCGAACTCATTACTATTATTGTGTTTTCTAATTAACTAAAGAATTTCCTTAGAATCAAACGATGTATTTTTGTAGTGCAAGTATAAACACAATTTATGGGATACGTAACAAACTTTAATAATAATTACCCTTTGAGTAGTCAGCTTAACGGGAAAAGGTGGCCACTTTTTCACGCTCGGCGCAGTCTTTAACTGAAACGGCGCAGTCTTAATCTGTTCGAGAATATTGGACCATGGGTTTTTTTTCTATAGTGCTTCGTAAAATCGATAACTAACGGTTATTTAACTAAGAGTGCAAATAATCAGCGTTAATAATTCACACATAAATTAAGTAAAATCTTCAGTTTATCGTTAAGGTATCAAAAACCTTATAATAAATGCGAAAAATCTAAATTTCATTAAGTTGTGATTCTTCAAGACTTGTAATAAGACTAAGGCTATTTAAATACAGGACAACTTGTATATCGTCTGTTCCAATTGAGATTGACAAAGATGTAAACAAATTAGTACTGTTTGACACATAACCTTAAATATTCATCAAGCGTGTTTTTATTCAAAATGACGTATAATTAACAGTTATTTAATGTTAAACTTAATATGAAAGTAATGATCGAGTGTATAAATCATTGCAAACACATTAATTGATCTGAAAGGTATATTATTATCGAGTTATAAAGGTAAATTGGTTCGTTTGGTTTTGTCAGCTTTGACTACTTCAACTGACACGGACTTTATACGAGCATATCTTGACGCCTTCATTCCCAGAGTGGGGTGGGCAGAGCTACAGAATCACCGACAACTGTAACAACTTTGTCCACGACAACATCTAGTCGCGCGTTTAACCTTACTTTTGTTTCATTAATGCATCCATCACATTATTATTCGCTTAGTTAACCTAAATATTAACCCTTCGTTACGTGATTGATCTGGTACCCTTACCATGAGTTACAATTACCGTACTCGCTAACGTGTCGAATGCTCTGTCCCTTGCACTCTATAAGAATACTTGCGAGGTCTGCGAGGGACAGAGCTTCGACTCGCTAGCGAGTACGTTAATTGTGACTCATGGTAAGGGTACAGATCAGGGTAATTTAATACCAGCTCTCCCCCCCAGAGCACTAATTAATACGCTTTCACTGGCTTCATTCATTTCGTGGGATCATAAATCGATATGTCAATACTGATTTCCTACATTCGGTAACACGGATGATTCCACGAAATAAGTGACGCCTGTTGTATCGATTTTGAGCTTTGGATGAGACATCGGGATACATCTGATTTTAACAACATAATTGAAAGGGTGTAGCAGGATACGCCTTCAAAAATTGCCCCCAAAGATTTGAGTTAGGAACTATTATCAGATAATGCCCCGTGAGAAGAAAATACTTCACACCAATTCTTAACCCTCTACTGCCTCCTAGAACCTCACGGCATCCATTTAACCCTAAAAAAATGCATGAATAATGCTGTAAACAAAGGAAACCATAAAAAAAAATACAAGCTCTCTACTTACTTTCTTTGCTAGAAAAATAAAAGAAAAAAATTAAAATAAAACACCTTTTATAACAATTCAGGCTCGTCGTACAAACAACTTTTTTTTAAAATATGAACTTACAACTTATCTGTGAAAATTACAACTATCTAGCTTTCACGGGTCTATAAAGCCTGGTGAAAGACGGACAGACTGGCTCCATTTTTACCCTTTGGGTACGGAACCCTAAAAATAAACAAAAACATTGAATCTAAGAATGGCCCCTGCGGCATTGTACCCAAGATGCTGGCAGCATTTGCTCGTTGAATGACTAAACTGATTCGTAATGAGACTGCCAGCTCTTGGGTCTCCAGTGACGTCAACGAGTCTCTTTGAATATTCCTTAAAAAGGCTTCGAGCGCTAGGACCCCACGGACCAAGGGTCTCGACACCGAGTAGAATAAAATTATACTCGTACACAAGGCCTAGACCACTTTATTTCCTTAAGTAAATTCTTATCTATCTATACTCATATAATAAAGCTGAAGAGTTTGTTTGTTTGTTTGAACGCGCTAATCTCAGGAACTACTGGTCTGATTTGAAAAATTATTTCAGTATTAGAATAACCCAATTATCGAGAAAGGCTATAGGCTATTATGTTTATCATATTCACATAAACAAAAGCGAAACGAGGGCGGGTCGCTATAAGTAATAATAAGTAACTTATACAAAATTGTTACTACTCGTATCTTGCTGACACTCAAAATCAAATTCAACGTAAGAAATCAATTTGTCAAATTCTTAGTAGTGATTTCCATCTAATCAACTTACATGTTTAGCCTTTTAAACAAAATAAATGAAGTAAATATTAATAAGAACACGACTTCCAAATTCCGGCACTCAACTCAAGTGTCAGCCAACTCATGACTCAACAAGTCATCGTGAAGTGTCATTAAGCTTGAGCACAACTTTAGCCGTTACTTCATTCTTAACTCCCGCTATATCCATTAAACTTTTGTTTGGCTACAAGAGAATTAGACTTTAAATATTCATAAAAGACCTCTTGTGTAAAACTCTTTGGCCAAGTTAGTAAACTCGCTGATCATGCTCAAAATACGGTATTTGACAAAAGTCAAATCAGCTTCTTTTTATGAAACATCAAAAACGCTCTGTTACTATGGACTTTATAGGGATAACTATCTTGTGACGTCACAATCAAACAGCGTCCTTATTGTTGGATTTTATGAATTTAAAAATCTTAAAGTAGCAAACATAAATAAAAGATTGATGTTTTCCTAGTATTTTTATAATGTTTATCTGTTGTTAATGAAAAACCAATTTAATTTCACTTTTGTCAAATACCCTTTTATGTTATAATTAAACTTACAAAGATTCTTATCGTGTATGAAGAGTTGACATATATTTTAAACAAGCGACCCGCCCTCGCTTCGCTTCGGTTTATGTGATTATGTTAGCCTATAGCCTTTCTCGATAAATGGGCTATCTAATACTGAAAGAGTTTTTCAAATTGGACCAGTAGTTCCTGAGATTAGCGCGTTTAAGCAAACAAACAAACAAACAAACAAACTCTTCACTTTATAATATTTGAGTGGATTAGTCTTGTTTGGCATACATTACACTAATAATATAACACTAAGCCAATGTTAGATTTTCAAGTAATGCAACGACATTTACGTTTTTTTTTCAAGTACCGTATGACGGGGTGAGTTGGGACACAACCAAAAATGAAGCATATATTACTTATTATAAGACTGAAATTATATCCAATAGACGTAACGTTATGGTCCATTAATACTTGTTCTTATTTGTAACAATTTATGACTTATTATAGGTTGTGTCCCTACTCACCCCGTTTTACTATAATGCATTTATGATCATTTTGGCAACCTTTCTTTTATGTTTTTTGAAGCAAATGTTGTTTTCTATCTTGTTTCTTTGTGCAAAACTTGCAGGTGTGTATACTATTTATTTATTTATTGAAACTTAGCACAATACTAAAGTTAAAAGGACCAATGGCGGACTTAATGCCTATAGGTATTCTCTACCAGTCAACCAAATGGTTAACAGAGAATAACCGGTGCAACTGGAGATCTAAACAGTGTTGAAAACTAATTTATCTACTCTCATATCGTAAAGTTCGAATTATAAACTTCAAAACGAATTTATATTGGCATACTTTATAAACACAATACCGAAATAAATTAAAAACAGTTTATAGCATTATATTTTCTCTAACAAAATAATGTTTTAAAGTAATTTTTTTACCATTACGATACAAGTTAATTTAAAAAGTTAATGTCACCAACGATGTTCCATATAAATTTTTAATGGAACGCACATGTGGTTTGCGTCATTTTTACAGCATTACAAAAAGTTTTCATTCCAATTTTTACTTGTCTGTGACAGCACCCGCTTTACGCATGCGCGGTGATGTGCTAGGTTTTGTCGCCGTTCATTGAATACGTTTTGTTGTAATGTATGAGAGTAGATAAAGTAGTATATGAAACTGCATATAACTAGGTATTAAAACACTCGTGTGATACTATTAAAAACCTCGCGTAGCGGCTCGGTTCGTAAACACACACTCGTGTTTTAATATCCCTCATTATGCAACAATTTCATAAACTACTATTAATATTAATTCTCCTATTCTGTACATTACATCTGAAGAGTCGTTAAACAAAATAACATAAGAATGAGCTCTGCCGTCTCTTCTTATTATTATACATTTTTGCGTAAAACTTCTAATTATCTACCGGTTAAAACACTTCAACATTGCAGAAACAAACTATCTATTCCTCGTTTTGAGATACTTTATAATAAACACTTTATTTGTATATTTCCTCGTATAGTATTGTATTGTTGCCATGCTCATATTTATTTAGTTATCCATTTAAATTTCCTTAGTAATGTTCTATTCATACAAATTTATAATGTAACATTATTATCTAATCAATATGCTTAACATTTACTATCAGAATACTCGTGGACTCCGTACTAAGACTATCGAGTTCCAGAGAAACGTTCTAAAATCCAATTATGATATTATATGCTTAACTGAAACGTGGTTAACCCCTGGAATTTTTGACGCCGAGTTATTCGATGCGCGGTATAATGTGTATAGAACTGATCGTGATTGTCAGAGATTAGGGGTAACTAGGGGAGGAGGCACGCTCATAGCAGTGCGCCGCGAGCTTAGGGTCGACGCGAGCGCCGCGCGGCCTGCGCCCGCGCTGCCTGACGCCGATATCACTTGTGTCGATATTCCTATTACTCAAGGCCCTTTAATAACAAAACTAAGGTTATTTACCTGCTACTTCCCCCACGGTAAAGAACAAAATGACTCCCAGTTGCTATTCTTTGAATATTTATCTGATTTACATACTGATTTTCCCGATGATGAATTTATTGTCCTGGGAGATTTTAATATAGGAGATGCCAGCTGGATCCGTGTTGATCAGTCTTTACAAAGTTTGAAGCTAGTTAATCCTAATGTTAATTCCATGACTATGCAGTTGTCAGCATTCTTGAACTTTACCAATTGGCAACAATTCAATCATATTCCCAATAAAAATAATAGGCAGTTGGATCTAGTGCTATCCAACCGCAGTTGTCAGGTTTCTAGCGCGGACCCTTTAGTACCGATCGACACTCATCACCCAGTCTTTTGCGTAACGACTGTTATCGGTTCGACTGAGTGTCACCTAAAACCTGCCCAACGTATAGTACGTCGTTTCTTTGCAGCCGACTATGACGTTATTAATTCGAAGCTAAGGCAAGTCGATTGGGAGTCTCATTTAGATACTAACGACATTGACGTTGCTGTTGATAGTTTTTATTCTATAGTTAATAAAATAGTTGAGGAGTTCGTTCCCTCTAAAATTATCAAAGCTAACAATTGCAAATACCCTGCATGGTACTCAAATTAAATACCTACTTATTATTATTATTCGGTGTCCCCTTGACTTACGTACATACTAATTTAATATAACGTATCGAAAGTAATTTCCTTATGAAACCCTGTGGCTTACTATTTATAAATTACGTAGGTTAGATTGGGTTGGACAATCTATCATAATATCTTCCCTTCGCCTAAGAAAAGCCTGTCGCGTAATGAAAATTCTGCAAAGTAATACGTTCTATGAAATGACAGTCAACAAAGGCAGGGTAAACCGCATTATTCCCCTTACCTACTTATACTTCAGATTTAACTGGAACAGATTTAGATATTAATTTGCCTTTGTACACAAATATAGTAGAATGTTGTTATTTTTATACAGTGTTTGGCACTCGGGTGTAGTTTTTAGAGCTACATGCCAATTTTGTTTTCATTACCACTTTTTTAAATATACTCACAAAATTTGTTTTTCCATACTTGGTGAAAAACAAACGCTGGGTTCTCTTAGTATGGAGAAAGTAACTCTGCGCGTTTACTCAAAAAGTTGCAAGGAAAAAAAAGTGGCATGTAACTTTAAAACTTCCTTACTTCATAGTGATTGAAATCATGCAAGAAAACACTGTTTTTTTTAATTAATACTTGAACTAAGGGGTTTTTTGTATCACGGACATAAGGAAAAATGTCAAAAAATCTTATTAAAATGATCAATATCTCGGAAACCGTGAAACTTAGCATAATGGTAAATGTGGTCAAAAATGTTCAGAATGACCCTTACTATCATCCCGTAAAACGCCTACACCCGAGTGCCAAACACCCTGTATTTCGTTCCGTTAATATTTCACATAAACTGAATCTATTTACAACGTTACTCTCTATTTCCGCAAGCCAATTTACGGATAATTTCCCGACAAAGCTAGTCTTTTCATGATTATAAAGCCTAAAATAGCATGACATGGGGACCATGGTAACATGTCAAAAGCAATAAGGTTATCACCGAGTAAAATAGAGCCTTTGTATTAGAGAATGCAATAAACCAGTTTTAACCGGTTCTTCTCATACAAAAACGGTTAATAACCGGTTAAATTGCATTCCTACGCTGTATCCTGTTACCTATATCCTGATGAAAAATATTTTCGCTAAAGGACTCAGAGCTTTTCCGTTAGAAGTACGTAACGTCACACACTAAGAGCTTTGAAAGCACGTACTCTACCTCGGATCCTGCTCGAAGTTTCGGTTACAAAGCGGGACTTATATTGTGCTTAAAGCTCTACGGGGGTGAGAAGGTTGTGGAGCGAGACCAAAGGCCTTTAGGACTGTTACTTACGACTTATTTATTTATTTATTTATTTAGGGGACACGGTTTCTGTAGCAGAATGTATCGATTTTTTTTTTGTAGTTGTCTTGCACCATCATCGTTGAGTTTAATTTTAATAATTTTTATTTTTCTGTTACTATTAATTAGTTCTGGTGAAAATCCTGAGCTTTGACACATTTTCCTGCTCAACTACGCGTGAAATTATTTTATTCTTATTGTATGTTATACTCATTGTTTTGTATAATGCTAGGTTAAGTTTTATAATTGTATATTTAAAAAATCGACTGACTGTTGAGTTTCTTACGGCGTTTCTTCTCAGCAGTGGTCTCTTGCGAAGCGCTGGTAAATTGTTGACGTGAAAAAGTGTCCGTGCGGCCTACTTACTGAATAAACATCTTTTATCTTTTTGTATGTTTTATCTTTTTGATCTTTATTGCACAGAAATAAGTACAAATGGCGAACTTAATGCCTAATGGAATTCTCTACCAGTCGACTAAATAATCATATATGTACGAGTATGTATGTTTTTAAGAATATGCTTTTGTTAGCTAAATAAGCCGATATAGGGGCGTACTACCACAACTCTGACAAGAGAAGTTTAGGAGTAGTTAGGTAGCCTCAACCAACGACTAAAGACGCATTGAAGTCTTGGCTTTTGGATAATGGTTTTTATAGTTTGAAGGAATTTAAAGAGTCATGGTCGTGTTAATCGATGTGAATAAAATTTCGTTCATTGAATACAAAACTGACACATTCCAAATTAATTAGCTCTTCAATTAAAAATCGTATTCCAACCGCTTCTAATTTTAAAATGCAACACTGACTCATTTTGGATTGTGTCTGTTTTGTATTCAATGAACGATTTGTCACCTTCACGCACCGTAATATACGCACTATTCCGCACCTTAAGCTGTCCATGTTGACCAGAGGCCGAATTAGTTATACTGCTATAATTTCCAAAACGTGAAAATGCCCAGGAAGCGAAAGAAACAAAAATATATGACTCTTTTAGCTCTACCCTACGATATTGAAACGTACGTTTGAATATTTTTTGGATATAAAACAACGCATTTTAATATTACAAGCAAGTTTATAATGAAAAAAAAAGAATATATGCACTGTTTTTTTATCGGTACGTTTACCAAATGCACTTCAGTAGAATGGTCTAAAGAAACAACAATTCCATGTTGTCACCCCGTCCCGTCCCGCCTTTCGTCCACTTTCATAACCAAGGTTTCATAACTGGTTATGAATTAGGATTTTTTTTCACTGTTTCATAACCAGTTATTAAACAAGATTTTTTTTCCATTTTCATAACCAGAACCTAGGTACCCTAGGATACACCACTCTTATTTCGAATCAATTGGACAGTGTCGACGGAGCTCCGCTCACGCGGAGCTCCTATTTCTGGATGGTTTGGCCCTCCGGGCCTGCTGCAAAACTAACATAACCTAAACCTACCTAGTTTCTGGTTATGAGAATGGAAAAAAAGTCTTGTTTAATAACTGGTTAAGAAACAGTGAAAATAAATCCTTATTCACAACCAGTTATGAAATCTTAGTTGTCAAAGTGGACGAAACCCCGTCCCGTACGCCCTGCATATAAGAGAGTCATCTCCGCTTCCTTCCCGGGTACATGGGCACATCCGTTATTTGTCTCTTTGTTTGGAATAATGTTTCCTCGAGTAATGGCATTCTTTCCTCTGTTTATAAACACGCACTGTTTTCTTTGCGTGCGTGCTGCTGAATGATCCTCTTAAGACTGCGCCGAGCTACCGTCGAGCGTCCAGTGGCGCCCTCATTACTATTATTGTGTTTTCTAAATAACTAAAGAATTTCCTTAGAATCAAACGATGCATTTTTGTAGTGCAATTATAAACACAATTTTTGAGATACGTAACAAACTTTAATAACAATTACCCTTTGAGTAGTCAGCTTAACGGGAAAAGGTGACCACTATTCCGTTAAGTTGATAACTCGAAGGTGAATTGTTATTAAATTATGTGATATACCCTATAAGTTGTGTTTTCATTTGTAGTACAAAAACCTATCGATCAATGTCAACAAAACACTTTAGTTTATTAGAAAACACAATAATAGTAATGAGGGCGCCACTGTACATCCGGCGTACGCTCGGCGCAGTCTTAAAATCGATGTGCAAAAAAAATTAGATGAGAACCTTCTTTTTTACGATTCCGTAGTCAAACTACGAACCCTTATAGTTTTGCCATGTCCGTTCTTCTGTCCGCAGCCTAGCTTAGAGACTCTTAGTACTAGAAAGCTATAATTTGCTATGATTATTGATTATACAATGTTAGTCACGCCGACAAAGTGGTAAAATAAAATCGGAAGCGCTGGTAGATTCAATCTGTATAATGCGTGTAAAAGAGCCCTCATGTGGCCTATTTACTGAATAAATATTTTGAATTTTTGAATTTTGAATCATCTAAGGCAGCTAGCACCAAATAACTTTAATTAGAGAATTAGATTATCCGTGTTGATTTTTGAGATAGTTTTTTGTGTTTATCGTAACGGCTTTGGAACCCTACACTGGTTTTTAGTCGATTAAATCACACATCATGTTTTCTAACTAGTCGTACCTATACACATAAATTCCGCTCCGCGTCCCACGCGTCTGTTCACGCCTGCAATACGTCCCAATTACGTGCAGTCAGGGACTCGGGACAAACTGCAGTGTAGTGCAATGCATCTGGATTGCAGCACGATAAATAAAGTCTTTATCTATTGTGCTACCGTTAGGAAAAGGTCACATGTGGATTTAATTTTATTGCATTAGCAACTTTTATAAGCTTTTAGAAGGTTGGATCTCTTTTGGATTATAATTGGAGATACGCTGTTCTGACTTCAAAGAGTAGTATTTATACGTCTGTGGTGGTCTTGTAGTTTTTCGTAATCTAGCTAAATGTGGGAGTATTTCTCTGGCGTTTTAATACGGGAACATTTATCTTTGTTAAGAAACGACATCATTATTTTAATGTAATTTTATGATATTTTTCAAATCTAGCTAATGGGAGTGTTCCGTTGGTATCTGAATCTTATTTATTTTTAATAACACAACAAGCAACATTTCTTTAATGATTGGTAATAAAACTAATAAATGTTAAGCTTAGATGCAGCTATAACAACAGCACAAACTGCATCCAAACTGCAATTTTGCTGCTGTCTGGCGGTTCAAATGCAGAACGTCTATTCTGGCTCTTACAGGAATAGTAGGTCTCTTTCAAACAATATTGTGCATGTTGAAATTGCCAAAGATTTAAACAAATTAGCACTGTTCGACACCACCTCAAATTTTCATGTGTTTTTATTTAAAATAACGAATCAAGTTATTTAATCTCAAAGGGGTTCGGGTAAAAGTGTCATTTGTAAAAGTCATACATTTTCAAGGTGAGCGGCCATTCGTAAAAGTGGTAAATTATGATAGAATTATTCAAACAAACTCGTCCGAGATCGCTAGCGCAAGTCGGTCACGTTATTCTTTGCTCCGCAGTTTTTAATTTGTCGTCGTGTAATAAGTGAATTAGTGTAGTTGTGTGTTACACCGCTTTGAGGACAGTGAACTAGAGAACACAGTGTCACAAACCGCTTCAAAAAGTACGGGTTAGTTTTAAAGCAATTACAAAAACTGTTTTAAATATTTTTAACCCAACGGCGTTTTCGTTCACCGCGAGCGCGGCACCGATGAGTCACCGGTAACTCGTCGCCCCGCCACACGCATGACGCAGCAGTCCAAGAGCGCTGGCTTATGATCGCAGCGGACGCTTAACACAGGAGCAACTCGGACGCGAAAAAGATGGCAACAAGGTGTGTAAAATGCAACAAAAATATTACAGATCGCCAGTTTCTTATCTGCACACTTTGTAAAAAACATCATCATGTGGAATGCACAGTCGTTTCGTTAAAACGGTTTTATTTGATGACACCGGAAAACAAAAAAGATTTTAAGTGCAAGCCGTGTCTTAATAAAAAGAACCCAACTCCTTGCACAAGCACAGAGCGAGCAAAGACTACGAGACCAATACCACACTCGTCACATGAAAGTAATATTACCCTACGGAAAAAAATAATAGCAAATGTACCGACGGAAAATTCTTTCGAATCTCTGTCAGATGACGACGATATGAGTTCGGCGTCATTTAAATCTACACCCAAGGGAGTCCTGAATAGGAGTTTTTCCGAGTTAAAGCTGAATAACAGCTATGTAGTGGACGAATTGAGAGAAAAAATCGAACATTTGACTGAAAAGTTGGGCACTTCTGAATTAGAAATAGAAACGCTATTATCTGAAAATTATGCGCTAACAAAAACAATTTCAGAATATCAGTTAAAAATTAATAAACTGACAAATATTTGCAAAGGGACATCTTCGAAGAAGTGCACTAAATCCACTCGCAAATCGGTAAACCGCACGCGTTTAGATTTTTCTGTTAACGTTGCAGAATTTGCAGAACGTGAAAAATGCTCGGAAAACCCGGAGACCAATCTTGATTCAGCGCCCTCTATCGAGATTGTAAACATTTGTGCGAAGCCAAACACAGAGATATGTAATGAAACTAAACCTGCTTATATCCAAAATGAGATTACAAAATCAAATAAACAGCCAGATTCTGAAAAATCAAAAACAAGCGCAAGTCCACCGGTCTTGCCAATCACTAAAATACGTGGAAAGTTCATGAATAGTACATTAAGAATTTACATGCGGCAATTCCAAGAGGACTATCAGCGTCGTACGGATTTAAAGTTAAGTAAACGTAAGTTGATAGTATTGGCGGACCAGCAGGGTAAGAACCTCGGGTGTATGTTGAATGATGCCTATGGAGAGCTTTTTGACATATTTTGTTACACTTGTCCAGGTGCAAGTACGAAACAGGTTTTACGTGCGGTGTCTGGGATAGGTGATAAACTGTCAAGGGACGACTTTATCATAATACTCACTGGAGCTAATGACAATAATCCGAGTGAAATGTCAGCCAATTTATATAACGGGTTGCAGTCCCTCAACAATACCAACGTGCTTGTATCCCAAATTCCATACAACCCGCACTTAAATGAAACCAAATTAAACTCGATGGTGAAGTTCTTGACCGGTCAATTCAAGAACTGTTATTTTATAGACTGCAATTATGATAAATGGGTGCCAAGTACCCAGTTCAGATTTACGAAAAAGATTTCAGAGACTATTATTCATAAGATGGCTTGCAACCTGTATAGTTGCGAGGATCAATTAAAAAAACTGCGATGCAACTTAAAATCAGCAAGCACATTACAATCTCAATGTAAGCAATATTATTCGTCCAAGGACAACGATGCCACTGTAAATGGAACTAAGAAACCTGAAACATGCACGTTCTCAACGCCTCTTTCGAAGCCAAAACCATTTTTTCGTTCGCACTCGGCATAATAACAACGTAGGTGTGTTGCATCAGAATATTTCAGGAGCGTTAAGTAAACAGGACCAATTATACCTCGCGATTGATCACTTGGCTGAGAATGGTAAGCAAATAGATGTAATTTGCTTGACTGAAACGAATATGCTTTATGGCACAGAATTCAACATCAAAATTAAACAATTCAAGCTGGTCGCCTTCTTCTCCAGAAAACTATCAAAGAGAGGTGGGGTGGCAATACTAGTGCGGAACGATATTGATTGTGCAAGCATAAAAGATGCCGAACAGTTATCTCTTGAGCGCATTTTTGAGTGTTGTGCGGTAAATTTATTACAATATGGCATTGTATTAGTGTGCATCTATACAAATAAAACGCCGACATCTACCTCTTCCCTATTTTTTAATAAGTTAAATGAACTTTTAAGTTCCATGTGTCGAACTAAAAGGAAAAAGTACGTCATTTGCGGCGATTTCAACGTGGATCTCACTAGAACATCAAACATTTCAATAGAACTTGAACAAATATTAGAAGTATATGGCTTGAAGCATGTTATAAAGGAACCGACACGAATCACACTACAATCTCAAACATGTATCGACCACATTGCAACCAACGTACAGGACGGGGAGGCTATGGTTCATGACCTTGGACTTTCGGACCACACGGCTCAGTCTTTTCTTATACCTGTGAAGAAGCGTCATCCTCCCCCTATCAACTGGTGGTATATATACAGAAGAGACTATAGTAGTGACAACATAGGAAGATTTTTAGATTGTTTATCTTGCCTGACTTTTGCAGAGGTATTTGACGAAGTTGATCCTAGTAGTGCATTTAACGTATTTTATGATTTATATACACTCTTCTATAAATTATGTTTCCCCATAGTAAAAATTAAAATTTCGAACAAATCTCGTAGCTCTAAATGGTTGACAAAGGGAATTAAAAAAAGTTGTCACACCAAAAGGCAACTGTATTTTATGAGTAGAGATTCTTCTGAAAGTAAAAAGAAATATAAATTGTACTCGCGAAAGTTAAAAAAGTGTATCCTATTACTTCAAAAAACGGAAAACACTAAGTATATACAAAAAACCAAAAATAAATGTAGAGGTACCTGGAACGTTATTAAAAAGTATACTACCGCCAGCTCTGCCTTACAGTCTATTAGTAAAGTAATAGTTAATGATAAAGTCATAGAAGATCCTAACATGATTGCAGAAAATTTCAATAACTTCTTTGTAAGAAATGTAGGCGACAATTGTACATGTTCTGAAGACTGCTCTGTAAATATGGATAATATCTTAACTAGCATATTTTTGAATCCTGTGAATCCATCTGAATTAACAAAAAAAGTTTTCAGCTTAAAGAATTCAATGGCAGTTGGGTACGATGACCTAAAAACAGATATCATTAAGCAAAGCCTTTTCAGTATATTAAACCCTTTAGTATATGTCATAAACTTATCTATGATCCATGGAGTTTTTCCTGAAGTTTTGAAGAAATCTGTTGTGAAACCTTTGTACAAAAAAAAGGGAGATGTTTGTGATATAGATAACTATAGGCCGGTTACTTTAATACCAATATTTTCCAAGATACTGGAAAAGGTTTTGTATACTAGGCTACTCAAATTTTTTGAGAAAAATGAAATTTTAAAGGAGGAACAGTACGGTTTTAGGAAGTGTAGAAGTACATCTCTCGCAACATTTAAATTAATCAAGCGAGCCCTTGAATGCATAGAAAAAAAGTCATCTGTTGCAGTTTTGTTCATGGATATGAGCAAAGCATTTGATTTTGTCTGTCACAAAAGATTACTAATCAAACTTTCTAGGTACGGCATACGAGGGCCTGCTTTAAGCTGGATCGAATCATATTTAAGTAACAGGACTCAGTGTGTAGTAACTTCTGGCTACTGTTCCAAAACTAAAACTATGATTACATATCGGTCGCCATATATAACCACTAAATTTGGAGTACCTCAAGGCAGCATACTGGGCCCTCTTCTTTTCTTAATTTACATAAACGATTTACCAAATACCTTAAGTCATGAGTGTATATTGTTTGCAGATGACACAACTATTATTATTGAAGAAAAACACAAATCGACTTATCATGATGAAATAAACACGGCTTTAGCTCACACTATAGAGTGGTTAACTAATAATAACTTAAAAGTCAATATTAATAAAACTAAACTTATCCAATTTTGTAGCGCTCGAGGGAAGACTACAGATATTAAAGTTAAATACCTAGACCAAGCCGTCGAGGAGGTTTGCCTAGCCAAATTTTTGGGTATTTACATAGATTGCCATTGTAAATGGAATGAACATGTAAATTCTGTTTGTTCTCGGATCAATAAATTTATCTTTGCCTTAAGAAGATTAAGCCAAGTTGTGTCTATTGAAGCTGCTATTACAGCATACAATGGGTACGTAGACTCTACTTTTAGATATGGTATCGTTATTTGGGGCAATGCTGTAAATGTCGGAAAGGCATTGTTAATACAAAAACGCTGTATAAGGAGTATTTTCAATCTCCGTCAATTAGATTCATGCCGTCCTTATTTTATTAATTGTAAAATTTTAACCGTGCCATGCCTGTACATACTCGAGGTTTGTGTTTTTGTATTTAAGTACATGAATTTATTTAATCTAAAGCAAAATGTTAGTACACGTGCATTGAGGTCCCAATTTAAGCACAAGATTCATAGGCCACTTACGCGGCTTAAACTCTCATCAAAAAACAGTTACATGATGTGCATAGATGTGTTTAACAAACTGCCGGACAAGTTCAAGGAAAATGACCTAAACACATTTACAAACTTGACAAAACAATGGTTGCTCGACAAATGTTATTACAGTGTTAAGGATTTCTTTAATGATAATGATTAAATATAGACATTTCTTCGTACGTATTATAATTGTATTAATAAGACATGTTCATAAATTGTGCGTATTGACAGTATTTAGGGTATTTCTTTTAATTAATTTTATTATTATAATTGTTATATGTATACTTCACGTTCAGAGTACAATTAAGGCAGTCGTTTTTAATTGTATGTATTATAACTGCGTGTACACCTGCAAAGGTAGGGTTAAATGAAACTTAGATGTAAGCATGACTATCTGCAATTTGTAACTTTAATCTACACGCAATAAAGTATCATTTCATTTCATTTCATTTCATTTCATTTCATTTCATTTTCATTTCATTTCATCATTTCATTTTCAAATTAAACATATTTTGTTACTTAATGTAATACTCTTAGGTGCATCGGAGCTGAAATATTGAAATATTCATACCTGGGCGTACTTTTAGTACCAAAAACTGAATACTTACATACATAAACTCACGTCTTTATTCCCAGAGTGGGGTAGGCAGAGCTACAGAATTTCCAACAACTATAAAAACTTTTTGATAATTCTGTAACCACATTTTGCACACTTAGGCAAAGATGTTTACCAGTGTATTAGTGACAGGCTGCAAGCCCATCGCCTAACAATACTACACGCCTTTATTAAATACCTTAGTCGGCTTAAATAAATACTTAATACTTAAATCTTTAATATCTCCGCTCCGATATTATTTAACGCCATAAATTATATTTCTATGTGTATTTCGAGGTCCTCTAAATAACTATGTAAAAATAATCCGTGGCCGCTGAAGAAAAAAAGACTAATATTCTTCAAACAAATTTACCAAATGCTCTTTAACGTAAAAGTAAAGATCCAGGGGCCTAATATGGCTGCGTTTAGCGCGTGACAAATGTTGGATAAGGCATCCGTCACCTTCTGACACATAAATAAGTACACGTGTCAAAAAGTGACGGATGCTTTATCCACAGTTGACACGCGATATAGACGCAGCCATACTAGGGCCGCAGTGTATACAACATTACAAATGTTTTATACACAGCTCACTTGATCTTTAAAAGCACGTGATTATCGGGTAATAATGGTATATTGATTCATATGGTTCCGTTTACATCTTTGCCATTATCACAGGCTATAAATATTTTGCGTTGCAAATATACTGATCGAAATCGATATCGTGTAGTTATGTGGTTATTGATTAGATTAGCTATTCAGGATATTCTGTCTGTCTGTAGTCTGTCATCAGTCATCAATTTGAAGAGTCAGTCGACTGATTATGCTCTAATTGGAAGTGCTTTGGGTCCCGAGTAATGCTGCCTTCCTAAGCCAATAAGCAGTATCTTAAATTCAATCGCCAAAGCAAATTCAATTCTATTCTGTTGATAATAAGGTTGATATTACTATATGACGTTTATCTTAGTAACTGCGTTTTTGCTTAGGACGCCAGAATGTGTCTACATAATGATCGAGTATTGTAGATGGAATTCGATTTTGGTGTGCTTGTTAGTAACCATGGTAACCGTAGCATTATAATAATGAAATCTATATTTTGGCGTGATTTCGTCCGTGCATGACAAATAATGAATGTTTAGGGTTCCGTACCATAATGGTAAAAAAGGAACCCTTTTTTTTATGGCATGGAGATGACTAAACGAGCACACAGGCCACCTGATGGTAAGTGGAAACTGTGACCCATAGACATTCGCACTCACAAGACTGCAATGCAATCCTAAGACTGCAAATGCGTTGCCAACCCTGAGGACTACGATGGAATGCCTCTATGCTAGTCATTTCACCGGCTGTATTATCCCCAAACCGGAACACAATAATGCGAACACTGCTGCTGCTGTTTGGCTGTAGGTTAATGGATAAGACGGTGGTAGCGATCCAGACGGACCCTGCACAAGGTCCTACCACTTTGAAACTTTGGTGTCTGTCGGTCTGTTTGTCTGTATGTCACAGCAGTGAAAACTATAGAAGCGTTCAACTTGAAATTTAGGATAGTTGCATAACTTGCTTACCCGCAACAGTTTAAAGAAAAACAATATGTTTTTTTTCATATTTGAAAAGTGGTGAAACATGATGATTTGATTATAGCAAACGGGGTGTCATATTGTTACGAAAGGGCTCGGACTGCAAATTAAAAAAAAATCCTTGACAATACTTGTTTGATTTATAGGCCGAAATGTACATAAAATGACTGTTCTTCCCGAAGCTCAACGTTAAAAGAAATACTTAAAAAAAATAGTTTTCAGCCAAAAATCGAGGAAAGTCGTCATTCAAAGCCAGCTCGGCCCGCTGGCTTTTACGGTACAGTCATTGTCAAATATCGTCCTATCCTACGATAAGAGCCACAATTGCAAAATGCTTACTTTTCAGGAGAAGCATTATTCTGTTTATTTTAAAAGAAAACTAAAAAATATATAATTTTGCAATTAGATCATGTGGAATTGTGTTCTAGAGTCCTACTGAAATTGCATTTACGTTCGTAATAGTACTATATCATTATATTTTGTCCCTTAAATCCTTATTCGTCGGAGTAAATAGGTTTAAGAGAGCCATTACCTACATTGTGCCTCTTATCGTCGGAACATTCAGGGCCACTACTGCCCTTAGGGCCAGATTTTAACAATCACACTTCGAATATAATATATTAGTCACTAAGAAAAAATACTTAATTTTAGTTGAGCAAAATCTTTATTTATCATAAAATATTAGGTAAGAACAAAATGTAACAAAATATATTGTTATTTGCAGCTGACGATTGCGGAGTCGGAATAGTGAAACTGGATGTAGGACTGTCCAAAACTATACGAGGGTTGCTATGAATATTTTTAGTTAATTAAAAACCATTCATTTTTTTTACAAATTACTTTAATGTTTTTCAAAATATACTCCTCCAAGTTCAATACATCGCCTCATTCTATAAAACCAATCCTCAAAACATTTAAAAAATGCGTACTGCGGAAGGTCAAAGAAAAGTCGCTCAAATTCTAGTACTGCCTCGTTCGAGTCCATAAAAGTCCGGCCACGCATCATTTTCTTTATAGTGGGGAACAAGAAATAGTCGGGGCCAGGTCAGGACTGTAGGGTGGATGCGACACCAGCTGAACACCTTTACTGGTCAAAAAATCCATTGTTATTGCCGCGGTGTGTGCAGGTGCATTATCTTGGTGAAAAAGAATTCCATGAGTGCCGCTCTTTGGACGATCCTCACCAAGTCTGTCAATTTGTCAATGCCTGGGGTAAACAGACCTCTGTGTACCACTGGCTAGTAACTGTTCTTCGATCTTCGAGTGGAACTACAGCTACTGGCCCCCCGCGGCGAAAGAAAACGGCGATCATTTTTTTGTTCACACTACGGCCACGAACAATTTTTAATGGCGGCCCGTCTTCCTCAAACACCCATTGCATAGATTGATGCTTTGTTAGAGGGTCATAGAAGTATATCCAGGACTCATCAGTAGTAAGCATATTAGAAACCTGTTGGGAATTGCCTCCGTCGAATTTTTTGAGCATAAACTGGCACCAATCTACTCGCCGGGTTTTTTACTCTTCGGTCAGCAAATGCGGTATCCAACGCGAAGCGACCTTCCTGACGCCAAGATGATCATGTAAAATGCTTGAAACTGCGGGTGATCCAATACCAAGTTCATGCTCTATTTCCCGATGGGTAATATTTCTGCGTTCTTTAATCAACCACTCGGCTTTGATCAATGCTTTTACTATGCTTTTATTAAATGCTTTAATAATTGGGTATCTGAAAAAAAAAACAACTAATTTGACAAAAGCAGTAAATTATAAAGTCTCATTTTCATCAATCTTACACTGTCCAATTTTTGGCCTATGTTATACAGTAAATAAGTAACTTCTTGCTCATTCCCAGGAGGCAAGGGAGACTCTGCAGGTGTTCTTTTCTCTAAAAAATAAAAATAAAAATGAGTAATTACGTTTATACTAATATTATAAATGTGCGCATTCGTCTATTTGTTGACGATGTAACGAAGACACGGATTGTAGTGGGTCAAAGATCGGTGGACGAACTCGAATTTAACCAAATTGTATCTGATGTTGTCACGAGAAGAGCTTGTCAAGAATAAACATCCCAGCTGAGAAAATATTTAGAATTTATAAGATCCCATTAGCAAAAGCTCGTGCAATTTCATATACTGACATAACAAAGAAAATAACAGAGTAAATTTGTCGGAAACAAGCGGTTTATATAATATTTAACTCCATTTTATACACGAAAAAAGCCCCAACTGCCATTAGAGCCCAAAAAGAAAATACGCAAACGGACATCTTCAAAAGTAAATTTTTTACCAAAAAGCAATAAAATAATTTCAAACATTCGTATAGTTTGTAAGCCACCTAAATTATATCCTAAAAACCGAAAATTTAAATAATAATTAAACAAAACACAATTTGAGAGTAGAAAAAGGACACAAATGTCATTGTAGCCACCCATTTGCCATACAATGGAAATTAAGCAATTCCGTAAAATAAAGCCACATTTACCGTTCGGGCTTTAATCAACGGAATGTGCACTACTTAATTAAATTGTGCTAGTTTCTGACACTAAGTATGTTAATATGTTTTTTGTATATTCTTTAAAAATTCATAAATATATAAAGTTAAAAAAAAGTACTAGAAATGATTTCAATAATCATTAGGTTATTAAAATTCGTTTTAATTAACTTACTTGGTACATTCCTTTTTCGTTCACCATCGTTTTTTGCCACCATTTTCACTAATCTGTGCCCTCGACGATTCATTTTGTATTTTAAACATACAGTAAACTAATATAAACAATCTTCTGAATGAAAATTAAAGCCGTTGGAACGCCAAACCACTCAATGCCGCTGTCCGCCGAGTAATGGAGAAACGGCGGTTGCGCCCCCTCCTCCCGCACCCGCCGTTCGGTATCGCACGGTGAACAAGGACAGCAATATACTTAGGGCTTTACTCCGCGTTGAAAGTAAGTCCAATGCAATTGTGGCTTATTCAAAAACTCAATTTACTATTAAATAAAATATGTTTATTTTAAATTTTTTGATGTCATCTTATGTAACTTGAGACGTAGAACTCAATTTTACAATAAAAACAAAAAGCCACTGTGGTGATTGTGGCTCTTATCGTAGGATACGACGATATATCAAAACATATAAAGTGCCTAAAACATGACATGTTTACTTGTCTTTGGGAGAATACATTGTGAGCAAAATGACTAATTTACACCAAGTCAGAGACTGCAGGGTAGTGATTCTCTCAACAACGGCGGTCGGACGGACGAACGAGTGAATGTCCAAGCGCCGAGTTTAAGTAGTCCGGTCAGTGCGAACAAAACACATTTTAGCGCATGCATTTTCAATTTAGCAGCATGGTTTCTGCCGATGGATCAAACATATAAGGCTTATAATTGAAAATACACGCGCTAAAATGTGTTTTGTTCGCTCTGACGGGACTACTTAAACTCGCCGCTGCGATTTCGCTCGTCCGACCGACCGTCCGTTGTTTTTGAGAGAATAACACCCATGTTTCTCCATCGATTTTTTTACGACGTAATTCCATAATACAGTAATTAATTCGCGTGATGTCCGCTAGATGGCGTTGTACCTGGGAATGTCGCCGAGTCGTGGCGCCCTCGCGCGGCGCATTCTGGCAACTGGCAGCACACCCACCTTAAACAATAAAAAACACGTGAATACTTCATAAATAGGTTTAATTCATACTAATATTATAAATTTTAAAGTAATTTTGTTTGTTTGTTCCGCTATCAAGGTTAAGCCGTTGAATCAATTTCAATTAAACTTGAAAGGAAACAGCTAATATAAAAAAAACGGCCAAGTGCAAGTCAGACTCGCGTATTAAGGGTTCCGTACCATTATCTATACAACATTAGACATACGTAACGTTCGATGTATGAAAGAACCACTTTTTTTTTTAGTTTTTGTTGTTAAAGCGTGATAATTATATAACGTGTCAAAATTTGAACTGTCTAGCTATCACGGTTCATGAGATACAGCCTGGTTACAGACAGACAAACGGACAGTGGATAACTTAGTAATAGGGACCCGTATTTACCCTTCGGGTACGGAACTCTAATAATTGTAAGCCGCAGCGTAAATGGCTCTCTAAACGAAAAGTAACGATTTTTTTTGATTTCCTGAAGAAGGAAAATAAGCGCACAAGCCAAGTTTTGCAAACATTCTGTAAAATTTGAAAAATCTAAATGATACGGTAAGCCGTCCATTTATTTACCTAATTTTACTTCATCGAACGCTATTTTCTTTCATTCTTTCTTGCTGAAACTATCACGTTTTCAGAACATCTTAAATATTAAGTTATGTTACACTTAAAACTATGATGCAGCGAGAAAATGCCTTTCGACGAATAGAAACTGCATTTATCGCTGAAAGGTGTTTCGATAAAATAATAAGTAATTGCTTAAAAAAAAAGATAATCATAATTATTGTGTGTTAGGGGCTTAGGGGGTCGACTCGTGATCGTAAGGTTAGGTTAGGGAGCACCCAGTGGTGCATAGTCATCAGCCCACGGTTTAGACGGTATGCTTCCACCTCAGCTCTTGCAAATGAAGAGGTTGAGAGTCCGTCAAACCCCCCCCCCCCCATTGGCTACCCTCCTAGCCGGGGGGGACGATGCCTACCAATGAGTTTTTCTAAGTGCATTACCGATCCGAAAAACATCGTGAGGAACCCCGCACATTCGAACAACAGAGTATTAAGAGGGTAATTACACAAAAGATCCTAAAGGTTCGAAGTGTATCCGAACGGGCCCATCAGTAAGATAAGATAAGATAAAATCCAGTAACATTGCACAATAAATAAAAGGAAACAAGATGTACGACAGGAAGTTACGACGGCACGAATAAAAATGTACGATAGTTCTTTCTTAGACGTTTCAGAAAACAATATCAGGATATAATTTATTTATTTATTTAATCGTATGGCAATCTGTAGAATAGGCGATTACATTAAATATTATATTATTGATTATAAGTCAACATTTAGGATATAATAATACCTAACATACATTTGTAGTTCTTGTTTGCGGGTGGTAGGACCTTGTGCAGGGTCCGTCCGGATCGCTACCACCATCTTATCCATTAACCTACCGCCAAATAGCAGTGTTCGCATTGTTGTGTTCCGGTTTGGGGATAAGAGAGCCGGTGAAATGACTAGCATAGAGGCATTCCATCTTAGTCCTCAGGGTTGGCAACGCATTTGCAGTCTTAGGATTGCATTGCATTCTTGTGAATGCGAATGTCTATGGGTCACAGTTTCCACTTACCATCAGGTGGCCTGTGTGCTCGTTTGTCTAATCTATGCCATAAAAAAAAAAAAAAAAAAAAAAAAACATGATAAATCTAAAATCTTATTGAAGTGAAAGTTTCAGTTACATTTCATCGATAGCTATAAATTCATCGTCGAAACTTTATTTAAAAAAAAAATATTGTTAATGCATTGCAGGTATTTGTGCATGCGAATATTCCCAACCTGGGTAGTGATTCTCTCAACAACGACGGTCGGACGGACGAACGAGTGACTGTCTAAGCAGCGAGTTTAAGTAGTCCTGTCAGTGCGAGCAAAACTTATTTTAGCGTGTGCATTTCCAATTTAGCAGCATGGTTTCTGTCAATGGGTTGAACGTACGCTGCTTAATTGAAAATGCACGCGCTAAAACGTGTTTTGTTCGCTCTGACGGGACTACTTAAACTCACCGCTGCGATTTCGTTCGTTCGTCCGACCGTCTGTTGTTTTTGAGAGAATAACACCCCTGAGTAAAAACAGTTAAAACGCGAAGAGAAGGGGTTTTTGTTTGCTTCGCAATGAAATATTATATTTTAATGGAAGCACGTAAAGTTGCCCGGTTCAACGAATCCCAAGCGGTGTTAGGAAACGTATACTATAATATTATAAAGCTGAAGAGTTTGTTTGTTTGCTTGTTTGCTTGCTTGAACGCGCTAATCTCAGGAACTGGTCTGATTTGAAAAATTGTTTATATATCATACCCACATAAACCGAAGCGAAGCGAGGGCGAGTCGCTAGTGAATTAATAAAGGGACGAATCGTTACAAATGTTGTAATAGTATACATTCATTATATTAAGACTGCGCCGAGTGTACGCCGGATGTACAGTGGCGCCCTCATTACTTTTATTGAGTTTTCTAATAAACTAAGGTATTTTCTAAGTTCTTTCCCGTTAAGCTGACTACTCAAAGGGTTATTGTTATTAAAGTTTGTTACGTATTCCATAAATTGTGTTTTTACTTGCACTACAAAAACGTATCGTCTGATTTCAAGGAAGTACTTCAGTTGATTAGAAAACACAATAATAGTAATGAGGGCGCCACTGGACGCTCGGCGTTTGCTCGGCGCAGTCTTAATGTAAATTACAACAAAGTTGTTCTGGTCAACATTTTGCTCAAAAGATTAAAAAAGATAAATTAGACCATAGTCCTTATTTTTGCAAGAAGTTTTCGAAAACATTAGTTAGCGGTTAGAATTCTTCTAATTAAGATAAACTACCTAACGACATTAACGTCATACACTGGTAAAAATCTTAGCCTAAATGTGCAAAATGTGGTTACAGAATTATTAACAAATTTTTATAGTTGTTGGTAATTCTGTAGCTCTGCCTACCCCACTCTGGGAATAAAGGCGTGAGTTTATGTATGTATGTACCTAACGTCATTGTGAACCTAACTTGATCTCAGTCTTCACCGTAACTTACTTCATTTACAAAAAGGGATCATTAGCTAAAGAAAAGCTGTGCGCAATGTGGGAAGAAACATCATTTGTGACGAAACTTTCAACAGGTGAGCTTTTCCTCAAAAGCTTTGTACGGGAATATCCAGAAATATCTCTCTATACTCTATTTATAGAGTAGCTTTTCTTGTTTATTGGCCCCGAGGGCTTACTGGTTAGCGGCTGCCATACAAATTAACTGGGTCTACTCCGTTTGGCCAAAATATTTTTGGTCAAAATGTATGATTTCAAAAAAGTTTCCTTACTTAGTGTAACCTTACTTATATACGTAGCAAGCGGTTTCGATATACCGGATATAAAACAAAAATAATACAGAATGCTTTTTGGGAAGTGTAAATTTGGGAAATTATATATTTGACCAAAAATGCTTTGGCGAAACGGCAGGATCCCAAGTTTGTTATTAGAGATTTTGGGATCATCATTTAATTCATAATATATACTACTACTACCTTAATATACCTACTACTTACTACTTTTTCTCTAAGTTTTATTTCAAAAAAACCGCAGTTATACTGAGCTGAACTGGGACGCATCCAAATAATTAATACAATGTACATACATACATACATACATAATCTCACGCTTTTATTCCCAGAGTGGGGTAGGCAGAGCCACAGAATTACTAACAACTCTAAAAACTTGTTAATAATTCTGTAACCACATTTTGCACAATTAGGCTACGATGTTTACCAGTATATTAGTGACAGGTTGCAAGCCCATCGCCTAACAGTATTACACAGCCTTTATTCCCTTAGTCGTCTCTTACGACATCCACGGGAGGACATGGAGTGGCACTATTTTTACCCGGCAACACCGCAATAACACATCAATAACTTGTAGGGTATATCGCATAGTTTAATAACAATTCACATTCGAGCTATCAACTTAACGGAAAAAAGTGGCCACCTTTTCCCGTTAAGCTGACTACTCAAAGGGTAATTGTTATTAAAGTTTGTTACGTATCCCATAAATTGTGTTTTTACTTGCACTACAAAAACATTTCGTCTGATTCCAAGGAAAGAAACTACTTATATAGCGTTAAGTTATTCAAGCATTCAACGGCGCAGTAAGCCTAGTGGTCCCAGGTTCGAAAAAAGTGTCATTGTTTTTTTGTGTATCAAAATTATCGTTCACCGTATTGTATGTGACAGCGGAGGCCACGAGGTACTACTCGATTGTTTGTTCCCGCATCCCGAAAGGCTGTCGGAAGATGTTCCGACACAATTGATTTATTTTCGGTTCCTTAAGAACTCTTCAATGTCGGTATCACGGGGAATTTAGTTAATGGTCGGGTTTATACTTGTTGATACATATAATTAAACGGCTGTGATGCTCTTAAAAACGCGAGAACGAACAAGTGAATGTTTATGTAGTTCCGTCAGAGCGAATAAAACACATGTTAACGCGTGCATTCTCAATTAGGCAGCGTTATACGTTCGATCTTATCGACAGAAGCTATGCTGCCAAATTAAAAATGCACACGCTAAAAAGTGTTTTCTCCGACGGGACTACTTAAACTCGCCGCTGCTATATTCATTCCTTTGTTCGTCCGACCGCGTTTTTGAGAGATCACACCCCTTTTCTACAATTTTAAATTAAAAAAAACTAGCGTCCAAATCGATTCACACACACGCACACATCGCTTATTGAATGCAAAACGGACACATACCAAAATAATTTGCTTGAAAAATCTTATACGAATAGATTCTAATTTTTAAATGCAACACTGACTCATTTTGGAATGTGTCCGTTTTGTATTCAATGAACGACATAGCGGTCAAACTTATAACGCCCCTGTTTTCGTGTCAGGGGTTAAAAACAACACGCAGACTGAATTTGTGGGTTTTAATAATAGCTTTGAGTTGTTGTGATGCGTCGTAATAAAGAGCCTCGATGGTTGTATTGAATTTAACGTCGGCCTGGCGCGGCACAAAAACGTCCCCAACCGACAATCAACTTTATCAAAAGGTTTTAAAATACTGTTAAATTGCTTTTTTCAATTACAGATTTACTTTTGTGAGAGCAATATTTTATAAATATGACTAAACGGTTTCTTGGTTTGTAATGCAAAGCAAAAGTTAATCGATGAATATTGGTTATTTGTTCTGTTTTAATTTATTGACCGAGCGAGCGATAAGCGGAAGCGAAGCATTTCCGCTTTAGCTTAAGCAAAAATGCTTTGGTATGGGCGACCTCTGGGGGTCACTGGTAGATCACGTGACTTCATCTACCAGTGACGTGATTGGTTTAAAAACAAAACGCATAGAAACTCTAGCTAGCGTAGTGCATCTTGACAAGGGTCGGCCCTTAATTATGTGTTATGTATATGGGTTTTTGTGAATACAAGTTTATTTGCGGTGTTGGAAAACTGATCGTGACCTATGTTGATGTATGGGGATTTTTTTTTCCAACGTCAAAGTTAAGTTTTTCGCGAGGTCTACAGCTCACAAAGTCACTAGTTTTTTTTATAATGGTAGGAACTTTTGCAGGATTCGTACGGACCGCTACCACCATCTTACCCTTTAGCCTACCTCCAAGGACTACCTTCTCATTGTTTACACATACCTTCTATTTCATTAACCGTGTATCCATTTGAGCAGACAGGTCGAGCAGCCTCGACTTGAGGCAAACAGCCACTGTTTGATGCTTTTTTTATGGCATGGAGAAGACAAACGAGCACACAGCCACCTGATGGTAAGTGGAAACTGTGACCCATAGACATTCGCATTCACAAGACTGCAATGCAATCCTAAGACTGCAATTGCGTTGCCAACCTTGAGTACTAAAGCCCCGTATTAATAACCTAATCTCAACTCTAATGCTCGTCTCGAGATGCGTCAAAAATGACAGTGTTCTATGGTTTGACGTTTACTTTGACGTATCTTGTGACGGGCATGTCAGCCACGATGAGTTTATTAATACGGGCCTAAGACTGAATAAATAAAAAATAAATATCAGGGGACACTGTCACACCAATTGCCCTAGTCCCAAACTAAGCTCTAGGCTTGTACTATGGGTACTAGACAACGATATTAATACTTATACTTATAGAGAAATATATACTTAAATATAGAAAACATCCATGACTCAGGAACAAATATTCGCGCTCATCACACAAATGTCTGCCCTTACCGGGATTCGAACCCAGGACCGCTAGCTTCGTAGGCAGGAACACTACCCACTAGGCCAGCGCGTCGTCGACGTCGAATGCCTCTATGCTAGGCTACTCGCTCTGAGGCAAACACTCGAGGCACGTAGCGGACCAGCTCGAGTCGCCTCAGCTTGATCCGCAATGTGCGCAGTTTACACGCCCGTCTCCATCAAATGGACGGCTCGGACAGGCTCTTTTGAGCACAGTAAAATAACCGACAAAATAATAATAATAATAATATATCTCATAAATATATAAATATATATCAGGGGACTATGTCACACCAATTGACCTAGTCCCAAACTAAGCTCTAGGCTTGTACTATGGGTACTAGACAACGATATTAATACTTATATAGAGAAATATATACTTAAATACATAGAAAACATCCATGACTCAGGAACAAATATTTGTGCTCATCACACAAATATCTGCCCTTACAGGGATTTGAACCCAGGACCTCTAGCTTCGTAGGCAGGGTCACTACCCACTAGGCCAGCGCGTCGTATGGTATGGTATGGTATGGCTCGCAGCGGCGAATTTGCCTCTTGTCTCGGCGTGCCTCAGGTAGAGGCAGTGTCTTCACTTGCGCGGCCTCGGAGCGAGGCAGCCACTCGACCCGAGACTGCCTCTAGTATACGCGGCTATTGACGATCTCACTCATCATCATCATCATCATGTCAGCCGAAAGACGTCCACTGCTGGACATAGGCCTCCCCCAAGGCTCTCCACTCAGACCGGTCTTGTGCTTTTCGCATCCACGGACGATCTCACTAAATCAGTGTTTTATTTAGGGACAAAAGGTATCAATTTAGCAATCTCCATTCCTAATTTCATTTAAGTTAGTTCAAGAGTTCCACCATGAAGAAGCCACAAACATACAAACACACACAAACTTTATTATATTAGTGCTGTGTTCAAACGCTTCAGGTAAGACCACACCCTTACCATAAATAACCGTCCACAAACAAATAATAGCTTTGACCCCAACACGCTATCATTATGGCCTTATCACGCGGTATAAGTATATATAGCGATATAAGAATATCGCGCGATATAAAAGATTATATCGCATGCTATAAGCATAGCGTTTCGCTGAATCGCGGATCTTATCTTAATCTTGGTCATAAAACATTGAGGCGTGGGGCATAAGAGGTAGCGGTAGCAAAAACATGGGCGGTAGCGGGTATTTTTTTAAGACACTTATGCTGTTTCGTAATATGTCCTTATTAAGAAGGAGATCATAGAAGACTGGTGAGGATGGGAGTTTTAGAAAATTCTATTTCTTTTATTGATGCATGAGGTTGAAAAGGGTCTAGCATTTTGTATCATAACTAGCGAATTTGAAGTTACGCAACGTAATATTTTCGTAATATTTGCATGAATATAATAATCTCACCAATAAAATCACTATAATATAAATCATCTTCTCTCTCAACATTCTTAACTATCTAGTAATTACAACAGAGTAAAAGAAACCCTTCCAGGTTTCTACAATTTTCCAATGAAACTCTTTAAATTATAGTGGAAACCGCATCAACGTGCGTAGTGTGCGAGCTTAAAATAGAAGAACAAACACGAGCCCTCTATCCCCATTCATTTCTATTATTTAGAGATTCAAAGACTAAACAAATCCCGGTAAATATTTTACAAGTCGCTCCGCCTATGACCTTGGGCGCCTTCTGCCGCCCTCAACCTTCCCGGACCTGCTTCACTGCCCTTCGCCTATCACTAGGGGCCGGGGCAGGGCAGTTATATGTACATTCAAGTTTTAATAAAATTTAACCATGGAAAAGGCAAATGAGTACACAGGCCACTTGTTTTTAAGTGCAGGGTGTGGGAACGGTTTGAAAAATACCGGTTAACTACCGTAAAACTACACAACAGAACTATATAGGTCCTTGCCTATACAATAGTCCAATTTTACTGATCACATTATTCTTAAAATATGATAGCTTTAGCTATAGCTTGAATTTAGTGCAATCGATTTTAGGACATACAGTACATACACCCTGTAATAATAGCAGTAAGGTATCATAATACCATGTTGCAGGCTAGGACCATAGTTGTGTAGTTTTACTGGTTTTGTACGACCACATTCAGTCTATGCGTCAGTGGACAATATTTTAAGTAAGTATTTGTGTGGCCTTTGATGTTTTCTATGTATTTTGCTTTAATTTAGTTTAGATTGTTCTTTGTACCTGTTCTTTGAAGTCACAACGCCTAGGTACTTACAAATCGCTCCGCCTATGACCTTGGGCGTCGACTACCGCCCTCGACCTTGCAGGCCTGCTTCACTGCCCTCCGCCCATCACGAGGGGCTCGGGCGGTTCTTATCAAGGTTGCAATCGATAACATTAGAATACGGCTCGAGGGAAAGCAGACCACGGTCAAGTGCATCGCTTTTCCGTCGCGTTCGTGGTTTAGTACTTAAGTATGTAAAGTCTTTTCGCATAAAAATAAGTCATAATGTCGTGATTTTACTAATGTTATAAATTCGATAGGTAGTGTTTGTTTAAAAATGTACAGTTGCTGAGGTCTCCTTTTAAACTTAGGGCCTGTTTGATCAGTAGTTAACTCAGCTAATTGATAAAAATTTACACATTTCCTTGAGATTTTACGATTTTCAACGTTTAGTTAGTTTAAGACTGCGCCGAGCGTACGCCGGATGTACAGTGACGCCCTCATTACTATTATTGTGTTTTCTAATAAACTAAAGTATTTTCTTTAAATTGATCGATATGTTTTTGTACTACAAATGAAAACACAACTTATAGGGTATATCACATAGTTTAATAACAATTCACCTTCGAGTTATCAACTTAACGGAAAAAAGTGACCACCTGTTCCTGTTAAGCTGACTACTCAAAAGACTTGTTATTAAAGTTTGTTACGTATCCCATAAATTGTGTTTTTACTTGCTCTACAAAAATGTATCGTCTGATCTGCAAGAAAATTCTTAAGTTAATTAGAAAACACAATAATAGTAATGAGAGCGCCACTGGACGCTCGACGTTTGCTCGGTGCAGTCTTAACTAGTGATCAAACAACAGGCCTTCATAAATCCGTGTTGGGATGCCTCGCTGAGTATTAATACTGAGTATAAACCCTTAAATGCATTTTAAGCAAATTTCAATCTTAGAATTTATTCAGTAAGATTTGTAGCTTTGTCAAAATTCAAATTTGGAAATGAACTTTAAGGACGCGTTCTATTTTCGAAACGCTATGCATTTAAGGGTTAAACCATGTGCATTCATATAAGCATGCCACTGACTCACCGTGTATTTGTGAGCTCATTTTTTGTCCCTAAGTTTGTTACCAAGGCAGTATATAGCCAGGCGATGAACACACGGGTACGTATTTTATATTTCAAGAAGGGTGGCTGAAGAAGAAGAATTAAAAATGTTTTATTAATAAAATTAACAAGAATAAAATAAAATATTGGTTGTTAATACTTAGCTGCAGAAGTCGTGCGTATCACAGTTGTTAACAAGTAAATAGGGACAAGGGACTTCTCCGTGGATAGAGAGTAAGTAGTATTCGTTTGAATTAGTAAAATAAATTAGTAGTTTTGTTAGCAAAAATCTTGATCGAATTTCATATTATTACTCTGTGGACGCGTCTACTAGGCAACGAGTTTTTCAGCCATTTTTAGCAATTTTATGAAACAAACTCGGGAAAAGACACAACACATTGTTTTTATAATATCTTCGCGTTTATCATCAAGATAATAAGAGCTACCATCACGTTAACATTATGATAAAAGGGCCATTCTACTTTTCGTTGTACATAACTTTTAGCCACGCTCTCACAAAACTATTTTTATTTCAACAAATGGTAAAGTGCTACTTTTTCTAACTTAAAACTAGAAAAGGGACGTCAATAAGCTTATATATAGAATTAACCTAATTCATAAAAAGTTATTTGTAATAACTATAAAGTGAGTAACGCAGTGGACGTTGATGTCCCCGCCTTTTCTATGGAAAATGTGCAATTTACCACTGAGTTACCAAGATTCTTCAGCGATAATTGAGTAATTTAGGATATTTTTTTCTGAAAACCGTTAAACGTAAACATTCTAAGTTCACGTTATTTGTTTATTCGCGGATTCATCATTTGGTATACTTTTTATCGGACGATGGCAAAAATGTACACTGAAAAGTAGAATGGCCCAAAAACCATAATAGACAAATTAAACAAGCCCCGCAGTAATGCAGAGATTAGGACTATCCGAAATTTAACACAAGAAGACATAATCGTAGTATAAATAGAAAAGTAGTTCATCTCGACCTCATTAGAAGTTTCTATTACCTATTGCCGCGCGGGCGCTAGGGTTGCGTTGATGCGCGTCGCTTATATCTAACGCACGCAATAAAACTCGGCCACGGCGCGGCCCCTGACTAAACCGGCTTGGTCCGGCCTGTTGAGTGTGCTTGTGGTGGCTCGCGGCGCGTACGGTCGAGCCACGCACACATGCAAGCTGTACGATATACATTTCGTTACTACTTTAGTAAAAACTCGTACCTACTGAACCTGTTATTACCAAATAAGTACCACAATTATTACTCTTAATAATTTGTGATTTTTCAGAGCAATCTCATTATTTAAATGTTATATCTAAATTGAAGTTCCTACCTAATTAGTATTAATATGCTAAATGCATGAAAAGTCTTAAGTGCAAAAAAAACAAATGTTACTTACAGTTTTTAATTACCTATATTGATTACTACCTATTAGGTACTTTCAACTTGTCACAACTACTTATGGCTAATTTTGTTGGTTAATAAATATATAAATATTATGGCAGTATTTTTGACAACCCTGACCGAAAACCCGTTTCACCCCAGGTTTGATACTATTGACCCCATCCTCGGGGTGAATCGGGTTTGGTAACATTTTTGCAGTTTCTTATTATTTCATAAAGTAAACGTCAGAATTGTCTATGATCGTTCAGAAGAATGAGTATCCGGACAAAGCACTACGCAATTGGATTTTACAAATTTGGTCTTTAAGTGATTGAAATACGTCACCAAAGTCTGAAAACCACTCTATTCACCCCATTTTACGGTATCTGATATTTTGAGACGTATGAGTTTGAACTTAATTCTTTTCACGTTTAAGTTTAAAATCGTACGTCACGAAATATGAGATACGAGGTTTTTTCAAAGTAACGACGATTTGTTTGAAGACCTACTGTTTATACCGTGACATAACTCTGTGGAGAACAAATCATAAATAAACCACGATACCATAAAACTCAATATTAACCGTATATTTCCCAGATCCGGTATCACGTCCTAATATACTTTACATCAGCAATAAAAACACAATAAAATTCATACGATAGTTATTCTCGCTTGGAACGTCGGCGATATATTTGGTAAGATAATAAATGTTTACGGCTTTGCTTTTTTCTTACGGTCTTCATCTCCATCGCTGATTTAGTCGTTTATTAGGGTTCTCTATTGAAATGCCTATGCTGTCCGTCCATCCGTCTTAATTTTAAAAAGCTCTGTATATTTTACCGGCCCGGTGACCATAACAAATAGCGGAGTGTCTTTTTTTTTCTGAATATTTGCTATTACGGCAAATTTACTTAACAATAAATGAAATAACAAAGGAAAACGGTAAAACGATGTATTTTTATTGTATAGTAAAACATACAAGCGTCAAATTTGCTACGATGATGATGATTGGTCCGACCGATCTCGGTAACGGTGACCATTCTAAAGGGAGACCTAGGGACCTTCGTGTTTCATTTGGTTAAAACTTAGTTAGTCCTAAGCCCCAAAACGCCACGAAAATAAAGTCCTTCTGAAAAGTCTCACAAAATAAAATTTTGAGGAAGGTTCAGTACTAGCTATCTTTTATTCTCTCGCTTCAGCTCACTCAGTTCGTCTCTTTCGTTGTATGATAGAAAGGGATACACGAGCAATAAGCAAGCCACGAATAACTTATGGCTAGAACTTGCCAGTGACTTGTTTATCTCTTGGTAATTCTTCTCTATCTCTATCTCTATCTAGAATAAAGAAGTACTAGGCAAAGGGAGACCCTGTTGTCGCTGGTGAGCTATCGCAATTGCCTATAGCGCAAATTGCGATAGAGGTGTCGCAATTTGCTATAATTAATTATAGTACAACAACGCTCGAGTAAATCGAGAAAATTTTCTTCCTACAACCCTTCAAGAAAAGAGCGTGCTCTCATTTGAAACGCCGGCGACGCACCTGTGACTCCCCTGGTGCTGCAGGTGTCTATGGGTGACGGTGATCGCTTACCGACAGGCGATCCGACAGCTCATTTGTCTCCTATACCATAAAAAAAAACCGGTTGTGCGGCAGTGCGGAACCCTTAGTACGCGAGTTACAGACGGGTCGTTTCGGACACATTTCTACCCTTTAGGATCTTTTGTGCATTACCCTCTTACACACACAGCTGTTCGAACGTGCAGGTTTCCTCACAATGTATTTCCACCGTAAGAGCATCAAGTAATGTACTTAAGTTAAAAGTTGGGGAGCGTTACCGCGAACTGTCATATTAATAACCCAGCAAACCTGTACCGCTTAAAAACATTTAAAAACGGGTACAAACAAGTTTATTCGCTTAGCAAAATTAAAACCAGCATAACTTAATCTCGGGTCACGAGCAGTTTGTACGCGTGAACGGTTCAGAATAAAGTTGGCCAATAATTGCATCGGTTTGCCCCTTGTTTGGCAATTTGGCTGGCATCCAGAGCCCCTTCGTCGTTTTAGATTCTACGTGACAAACGGGTGAAGTGATTTAACGATATGTAACTCGTACACACTTTATTATAGTTGGAAAAATTAAGTAAATGACCTCTTGCATGTAGTTGTGTACAAATAAGAACAAGTATTAAATCTATAATATAAAAATGAATCGCAAAATGTGTTGGTAAGCGCATAACTCGAGAACGGCCGAGCCGATTTGGCTGATTTATTTTTTGTTGTGTTCGTTATTGTCAGGGTAAGGTTTATATGTAAGAAAAAATAGAAAAATCCAACGGAAAGGTCGGGAATTTGCAGAGGGGCGAAGCCGCTGGCAGGCAGCTAGTATGTACTTATATAAAGTTACGTCTATTGGAAATAGTTTCAGTGGGTTAGGCTTGTAAAACTCACTTCCCCGAAATATGCACTTTCTAAAAAAGTACACTTTCTGCAAAATATACACACCCAACTGGGGCACTTTCTCGAAAGGTGCACTATTTCAAAAAGAGCACTTTTCGAAAACGCACACTTTCCCAAAAAGTACACTTTTCCAATTGGGGCACTTTCTGGAAAGATGCCCTATTTCCATCACCACAAAGTTCACACAGTTTTTGTCCGATGAAGATCATGAGTCATGTTGGCAATGTTAACGTTTTTTGACAGATCTCTAGCACCTTAAGTAAGTAATAATAATGTACTTTGAAAGTAATGAACTTTTTTCAAAGTATTTGAGTAATTTATTTTTTAATTATTAGTAGCTGAGGACTTAACTCTGGTATGATACTGGCTGATTCTATAATACAGATTTATTATAGTAGAGATAAAGAAAGTGCACCTTCTGAGAAAATGAATCTACTGAGAATGTGTTCCACCCGGGAAAATGCACTTTTTGAGAAAGTGTGCCCATTGGGAAGTGCACTTTTTGAGACAGCGTACTATCTGAGAAAGTGATCCTTCTGAAGAAGTGCACATTTAGAGAAAGTGCACATTCCGGGAAAGTGAGCTTTACAAGCCTAACCCGTTTCAGTCTTATAATTAGTGACATATGCTTCATTTTAGGTTGTGTCCCCACTTAGCCCGTTTTACGGTATCGAATTTACGTTAAATTTCAAATATAGAATGTCGAACGGTCTTTGCAGATTTGTCACAACTGCATGTGCAAGAGGTCATTTACTTAGCTTTTTACCTATATAGACTCTAAATAATTATAGAATTTTGTTCACTTTCCATGGATGCCATGGATGACCAAAAATGCGACCACTCGGGAGATACGAGTGTATTCCTTAATTATAAAAAAAAGTAATAGAAATTGGTTGACAATAGGCTAAGAAATCGAATAATATACACGAACTTCATCTGTCTGTCTGTCAATGGGCTTCAACAGAACTCAGAAACCGTTAGATAATTGAACTTGTAATTCTTTTCCTGCTATAATAATTTTGACAAAAACATATTAGAATTAAAAATAAAATTATGGCACTGAACCCTTAGTTTCCGAGCACGACTCGCACTTGACCGGTTTTTTTTTGTTAGACTTGTTCCAATGCAGTTTTTTTAATAACCATAACCGTATTCTAGATATAGTAGTATGTAGCAGAGCTGCGACAAGGTTCTAAGTGTACAGCTACTTTTGAGTTCAACCGTGCAAAAATATCGTCAACCTTTAATGAGATTATAAATTAAATCTCGTTCCATTAACTCGAGTGAATGCAGCGCGTTACCAATTATGCCAACATAAGAGGTAATGTATGTACGTCACGGCGTCACAGGTAAGTTCATTAACAGACTTAAATGAAAGCCGTGGTAAGGCGGTGGTTATGGGCACGCTTTGCGTTTTCACCCGAATGGCGAAAAGAGAGGGTTATGTTTTAGATCTGATTGTATTTTTTTTTAATAAAACCCCTTTTATCGAGTCTCAAAGTGTTTTATCATGTCAACTATTTGGCTTTAATTAAGTATTAAACATAAACAAAAACAAAAAGTAATATAAACTTACAAATACATACATTTTTTAACTTGAGTTCTAGAGCAAGAAGCAAAGTTCTGCTGTATTTTTCTAATTTAAAAGTTAAGGTAAGGCAGCAGTCAATGTCTGCTATTTTTATTGCTCGTCTAAACCCCGCTTTATGGTGCGTTCCTGTATTCAAACCCGTGGATACAGCTGCTGTGACGTCTTAAAGGGCATTGGGTAAATTTGTATGTTGTAATTATTTTTTTCAGCGGCCACTGATGATTTTTACATAGTTATTCCTCGAAATACACATAGATGTATTTAATTTACGGCGTTTACCTAATATTGAAATGTTCTGATTTTGGTACTAAAAGTACACCTAGGTAAGAATATTAAATATCTTGGCTCCGATGCACTTAAGAGTATTAAATTATTTAACAAAATATGTTTATTTTGAATTAGACTATCATAATTTACCACTTTTACGAATGGCCGCTCACCTTGAAATCGTATGACTTTTACAAACGACAACACTTTTACCCAAACCCCTTTGACACATTTTGAACGTAGCAAATGTCAAACTTTAACGACACGTCACAACTCTCTCCACGGGTTTGAATATAGGAACGCACCATTAGGCGTGTCCTAGAATCTGTTTAAACTGGACAGTTACGGCGCCCACCGCCGTGACACATTAAATTAAACGTCCAAACGCCACAGATAAATTATCCTGCTACCCTGAACTAACGTGATATTATGAGTCAGGGCATCACAGAACTGATTTACACATTTCGGTAAGGCAGTGGGTTTGCATATGCGTAGCGATGATCGCATTTCGCAATCTTATCCAGTGTTATAAACGCTTGACTTTATTATTCAAGAGGTAAGCGATTGAGTTACAAGTAAAGTGGTTCGTACAAAGTAGCTGTACAATCGTACAATAGCAAATAAGTATCATTAGGACACCTTCTGTCACTTTGTAATTAGTCAATGTAAAATGTGATAGCGCGTGTCTAACAGTAAGTTGGCAAGGTAGATAAGCGAGCACGGTGACTGCTTTGTTGCTACGTAGCGATAAAAATAATTTAGCAGAGATACATTTTATTTATCAGTTTTTTATTTAAATAATTAAACACAAAGATTGTTTAATGAGTTTTTTTTTAATGTTATAGTTATGATGAAAAACCTAAATAACTCCAAACGATTATTCTCAAAGGCATCAAAACGAGGCATTTTTTTGCAAGAAATAATATATTGTACCCAATATCGAACTATGTTTGCATTGTCCTTCATATTGTAAGCTTAAAATACCTTCTTAGTACAATAATTAATATCAATCTGTAAGTAGGTTGCACGGTTACTAAAACGAGTGTGAGTCCACTAGTTCTCTACATAAAACCCTGCTCATATTTTATAACACTGTACTTCTAATCAGTTTACAGATAAATATAAATTAAATCAAAAGGTATGTAGATAAAACCTTTATATAATACTGAGGTGACCCCTACTTTCAGAGTTGAGAGTTGAGTTCTACTTGAACATACCAACCAATATTAAGCTCTCTTTTCAAAAAACCGCGTCCAAATCGGTACCACTGACTGACACATAGGCACACAAACAAAGTCACACAAATATATTACAATAATACCACCCCTCTTTTTGCGACGGGGGTTAATGTATGTGGCCTTACCCCGCCAGATGTTGGAGGATTGCCCATTTGCGTGGGTTGGTGGACATTCCTGCGCATTCTGTCTGTAAGGGTTAAGTGGACGAGCGTGTCTGGAAGACAAAGAGTAGCAAAGTAGTTTGAAAACTAGATAAATATAAACAGAAAGTAATTAGGAATAATATTTTTATACCAGGAATGAGTATATAAGAGGAAGTCTGGAAGTGACACCGGTGATTGAAAAATTGTGTGGAAATCGGTTGTCTTTGTATGGGGATGTGATGCTGAGGGATGAGGAAAATATCGTCAGGAAAGTTTTGAGTATGAATGTGGATGGTTACAAGAGTAGAGGAAGACCAAAGAAACGATGGGTAGACTGTGTGTAAGATGATATGGCTAGAAAGGGAGTGACTACCGAGATGACGACTAATAGAGAAGTATGGAAGAAAAAAATATGCTGCACCGACTCCAATTAAATTGGGATAAGGGTAGGAGACTGATGAATCGCAGATTTTTTATATAATCTGACCCTGCCTACGAAGATAACCGGTAGGCTTAGGTTTCGGTGGCTAATGTTTGCGTAATAATCTCGAGTGTTGTTCCTAAGTCTAAGATGTTTACTTTGTATTTAAAAGTTTATATTTCACTTTGTGACTACGTTTATACTAAAATTAGTTTGGGAGTTTTGAGCCCATTTATGCGAGATTGTCATTCACAAACGGCGACCTTAATGCCTAATAGTACTAAAGTCTTCTTGAATTTGTAACCTTAAAAAAATACGACAATATTGGGCTTCTTACGGTAATATTGATAGATTGAAGAATAATATAGAAGTCAACCTCTGCGATTTCTTTTCCTAGTCTAATCCGCGTATTATCTAATATCATGACATACCTACTTTTTCTTTGTAATAACAGATTAAACAGAAAGAAAAAATTAAGAGTAACTAACTTTTACTCTTCTATAAAAATTGTACATCATAATTTTTCCTGAAAATATAATATTTCCAGCCTTTTGTTTCCCATAACTCGCTTCTACTTATCAAAAAGCGTGGCCTTACCCCGCCAGATGTCGGAGGATTACCCATTGCGCGGGTTATCTGCGCCTGCAAGGCGGGACTTTCCGTCGCATTCTGTTATAGGGTTAAGTGGATGAGCCTCACTGGAGGCTGCAAAATTGGTTTTTGCCATCAGAATTCAACACTTCACGAGAAAGAAACTCATTATATTTAACCATGAATCGAGTTGTATAAAGATTAAGGTGTTTATTTACATACATACATACATAAACTCACGCCTTGATTCCCAGAGTGGGGTAGGCAGAGCTACAGAATTACCAACAACTCTAAAAACTGGTTAATAATTCTGTAACTACATTTTGCACTCTTAGGCTAAGATGTTTACCTGTGTATTAGTGACAGGTTGCAAGCCCATCGCCTAACAGTACTATACGCCTTTATTCCCTTAGCCGTCTCTTACGACATCCACGGGAAGATATGGAGTGGCACTATTCTAACCCGGCAACCACACGGGTCACGGGTGTTTATTTCTTCCCCTATAAACCTTTTTCAGAATTATAAAAGATAGTTTTCTAATCCGTTTACACGTTCTAGTATATCTGCCTGTGGAAACCGGATAATTCACGTAGATACATATAAAATATGTAAGTGAGTGCATTCTTAGAAAAAACAACGTATAGTGCCAGGCCGGTAAGAAGTCAATCCTGACAGCTGTCATCACGGTACAATTTATATTTATTCTTGGATTTGAGGTTATAATAGGTACTGGAATGAATATGAATCTGTTTAATTATATACGTCGTATCATTCCCATCTCACGGAATGAATCAAGTTTAGATAACACAAGTAAGTAAGCACTACCTTTTCCAACCATTAGACTAATTAAGCATAGCCTTGCCTGCCAGATGTTTCAGGGTTGCCCCATTACGACGGTCAACTGTCACCGCTTGGAAAGTTGCCAGCATTGTTGGTACAAGATTAAGTGGACTGCAAAGAGCCTTTTGTTTTAGAAATCTAATTTAATCTTTAATTAAATTCTACATAAAATAAATAAGTGGCGGTAGGAACGTATTCAGGTTCCGTCTGGATCGCTACCATCATCTTATCCTTTATACCGCCAAGCAGCAGTGTTTACATTTTTGTGTTTCGGGGATAGGACAACTGCGAAATTACTTTCATATTATAGTAGGCATTCGGGAAACCATTGCACTATATTCCCTGTCTAGCAGTAATGGAAATAATAAACTAAAAAGTAGTAATAGAAAGATTAAAAAAACTGGTAACAAGAGCCTAATTCTTAAGTTAAATGATGAAATCATATGAATTGATATGAATTCCTGCTTAGGAAAAGGAGACATACTGATAAAAAAAGACAAAGATTTTTATTCAGTAAGTAGGCCGCACGGACACTTTTCCACGTCAACAATCTACCAGCGCTTCGCAAGAGGCCACTGCTGACAAGACACGCCGCAAGAAACTCAACAGTCAGTCGTTTTTTTTAAATATACAATTATAAAACTTAACCTAGCATTATACAAAATAATGAGTACAACATACAATAAGAAGTAAATAAATTCACGCGTAGTTGAGCAGGAAAATGTGACAAAGCTCAGGATTTTCACCAAAACTAATTAGTAGTAATAGAAGAAAAAAAAAACGATGATGGTGCAAGACAACTACAAAAAAAAGTTTCGATACATTCTCCTACAGAAACCGTGTCCCCTAGACAATAGAGTAGAGACAGTAGATAGAGTTTCTTTCTCATCTTTTATAATTGTATGAATAAATAGAATAATAAGTATGTACCTTAAACATTAAATTGGCAGTGTATGTAACAATGCACATACTATAATGTTCACTTTTTTATTTTTTTGGTTACATTTTTTTCTGATTTCGAATCAAATAGGGTTTGAATTAACGACTATTTAATTTTTGCCAATTTAAGGGTTAAAGATAAGCTACGAGTCCCTATTGCATTTCAATTTAGCATGATCTACAATATTAATTATTCATACTTACTTTAAAACAAGCATTTAGAAATTAAAATGAAAAATCTGGTTGGCCTGTTATAATCCACGCGGTCAAGGGCAGTGTGCAGGGTTAAACAAAACAGTCGTGGCATTTGAGGGTTAACTGAACTATTAATAGACGCTGGGAGAACTAGTTGTCAACGCTTGTCCTCCTTTTTGCCTGGGGGGGGGGGGGGTGAAGCGAGACGACATAATACATTGTCGCGTATTTTATACTCGTAGAAGATTAGAGGTTTTTTCTATTAATATTGTAACAGAAAGAGAACCATTTTGTTCATGTGAATAAAATTGGCGATTAAAATAATTCATTTATAACATGGTTGACTTTAAACAATTCTTTTTCAGGTCTTGTAATATTTTTTTTATTGACGAATCCAAATCAATTTCTTTGATTATGAGTTAGGCTTTTATCGATGGAGTTATTGCTACTCTGTTCTCTGTCAGTTTTTTCACCTCCTGAAACGACACGTGATTGGCCTTCTATCTTACTTGTCTAAAGTAAGTAACATTAAGTCTTCCTCTCCCTCTTTTTCCTTCAACTGCCCTTCAATATGTTCAAAAGAAAATCTGCCATCCTAAGCCAATAAGTAGATCTTAAGTTCAATCACCAAAGCAGATTTAATTCTATGTCGTTATTAATAAGGTTGGTATTAATACAGGAGGTTTATCTTAGTTACTGCGTTTTTGCTTAGGAGGGCAGATCATCATTCCTCTTCTACATTCTATAGTTTCTAAAATATCTCTCGTTTACTTCAAATTCTCTTCGTTTTCTTCTTTATTTAGTATGTAGCGAAGATTTGCTAGTAAATACCGAATTGGCAGATGTGTTACAATGCTAGTACAAATCAAATGAACTTTTTGAAGCGTCAATACAAAGGATCCGTAGTTCTGAGAATTTCAATAACAGATCTCGGCTTGTCAAAGAAGCTGCGTGAATGACTAATCACCGTCCCGAGGGTCACTTGTGAGCAAAAACATTCCAAACGTAGAAAGTATCATTGAGATCTAGGGGGAAAACATTGATTTTTCTCTTAAAAGTTGGCGCGGGAACACATACACAAGGTAGGTAAACATCTTAGCCTGTTGCTATAAAATGTTGTTATAGAATTAACAACAACTTTTTAAGAGTTGTAGGTAATTCTGTAGCTGCCTACTCTACTCTACGATGAACGCCTGACGGTATGTATGTATGTAAGTTGGTTGGATTAGATATCAAATTTCAGAATCTCAAATTGTTGCCATTTTTAGCCACCAAGCCAAGCCAAGTCAAGGTGTACCGCAGGGAAGTGTACTATACCCGTATTATTAAAACCTTAAACTTTAGCTAATTAATATACTTAATATTGGAAAGATAAAACTATGGTCTGGATCGGTATAGAAGAGGCTTCTCATTCCTTAATAATATTGTTATTAATAATATATTCCTGGATAATAATATGTATTTATTCATCCGAGGACCATGATTAATAATATGAACGTAGGTTTTAATATAAGTCTGTTTTAATTATCATAACTTTAATACGTGTGTTGGTATTATTACCTATAAGAAACTAGTCAAGCGTGAGTCGGACTGGCGCATTGAGGGTTCCGTACCACCACAGAGTAGGTATTATAATTATGCTGTTTTTAATTCGATTTCGAGCCCAACTCACACTTTTTTTTTTAATAGATAGAGTGATTTAAGAGAAAAGTTTTATGTACGAGTGCTACAGAAAACTCGCATAAACCGAAGCGAAGCGAGGGCGGGTCGATAGTTATAGATATTCAAAGATTAACCAGATAATATATTCAACAACACTACTGGTGCGATTAAAAATTAGAGAGAGCTGACTGTCATGCAAACCACAATCCAAGCAATAAAATAAACTTGAGTAAACTGACAGTGAACTGTATTTCAAAAGAAAAAGTCAAATGTCACGCTGGTATGTATGTAAGGTAAACGTCCGAGTGCTCGAGATGTCAACAGAAAATATTTATTAGCGTTGTGATATTATGCTCATTAATATATTATAAAAAAAACATATGATTTGGAAGATGAGACCCTTACTTTTGTTAAATGGAATTTGTTATGGTAACCATATGGATTGTTATTTAAATAAAAATAAATGTTAGTCAATCGGATTGTGTGAGTAAATGTCAGGTGCTTTTGCTGGCAGTCCAACTCATTATTTAAAAAATGTGTGGAATATCAACGCCACAAACAGGAATATTTAATCTTATTTTGTCAATTGCAATTCAAAGTATGAGGACAAAATATACTAGCACTCAGACGTTACCTTATACCTTATGTGTGTGTATGTGTGTATATGAGTGTGTATATGTGTGAGTGTTAACATGGTCTAATACAAATATCATTAATCATCCAGTAGCAATTCAGTAAAATTATTCACGCAGATGGGTTTTAATTTACATATCTTACCTAAGTACTTGTTGTGTGTATGATCCCTGCCTTCACGCACATATTCCGTTTCAGAGAAGCCATTAAAGCTGCGCAAACGTTTGTCTGTCAAACGTGAGTGATGAGGATTTCCACTCGTTCCGAATAGACGTACTGTTTCAATATTAGACAATGTTAATACGATCTTAACACGCAAATTTATGATTATTTATGTGATAATTAACCTTGAAAATAATGTGACATGGTGCCACAACGTCGGGTTTTTGTTCTTAACTGTTTTATTCGTCTGAAAATCTAAAAAATAACAAAGTAGAGAAATATACCTACAGAACATAAAGGTTGAGGGCTGATTTCTCAATCTCAAGATAACACTATCTTTCGGGAAACGGACAAAGAAAAGGACAGAGCTACAATTTACCTGGCAGATTCTGTTATCTGGAGATTGAAAAATCAGCCCTAAGTTAGGTGTTTTGTAACAGTCCTAGACAGATGAAACGGCTTCAGATCATAATTCATGTCTAACTTTTAAAAATCCTGTCAAATTAGACCTTGGTCTAGAGCAAATAGTTTTCAGTTCGAAGAGTTAAAGTTGTTGACTGAAGAAATCCTTTAGTCGTCGTCGCATTTCAACATAAAGCTACGCAAGTTTTGTAAAGATTTGTGAGGTATATACTAATTTATAAGTAGAACTTTCTATTTGTGGTTCAGAAAGTATGGATTTATTAACTAGCGACCCGCCCTCGCTTCGCTTCGGTTTATGTGAGTGTTCTGTAACATCCGTACATAAAACGGTTTTTTTTTATACATACTCGTAAAATCCTTACTCTTGAATCACTCTATATATTTAAAAAAACCGCGTCAAAATCTGTTGCGTATTTTTGAAGATCTAAGGATACATAGGGACAGACAGACAGCGGGAAGCTACTTTGTTTTATACTATGTAGTGATTCGACGACGCGCTGGCCTAGTTGGTAGTGACCCTGCCTAATGGTTCAAATCCCGGTAAGGGCAGATATTTGAGTAATTACCGCGAATATGTGTACCTGAGCCATGGATGTTTTCTAATGTATTTAAGTATACATTTCTCTATATAAGTATTTATATCGTTGTCTAGTGCCCATAGTAGAGTTAGTGCTTAGTTTGGGACTAAGGCAATTGGTGTGACATTCTCCCCAAAAACCATTGTTCCCAATTGCTGTATTGTCTTTTTTAACTTGTAACTTACTTAAATTAACTTGAAAAGCATCTCAAAAGTTCCACAAATTGTGTCCATAATTCGTCGATCCGTCTCCGTCTAGCAAGTTACGCGGTTTGATGGATCACACTTCAATGGTTTCTGCACCACCTGTTTCACCCGATCAGTAGAAATCGGATTATAGGGAGATAACTTACTTAAAGTTCAATTTGGCGTTGAATTTTAGTGTTATGGAGGCGGACTTTATAGGTTACTAGCTCCTGCCCGCGCCTCCGTCCGCGTGGAGCTCGTTTATATCGTAGCTCCATACAAATTTTCACCCTCTATTTTACCCCTTAGGGGATGACATTCATTCAAACTATCTATGCACCAAATTTCACCTAGATCGGTTCAGCGGTTTAAGCGTGAAGGGGTAACGGATAGACAGACCGACACACTTTCGAATTTATAATATTAGTATGGATAGGTTGCGGCGGACTCTTTTCTGCACTTCGACGACTCAAATATGCGGACTTTTTTTTAAGCCAGCGAATTCGTCTAATATTCGTAAATTTGCCATCCTACCAATGTGCTCCAGACTATTTATCTCTGTGCCTGATCCAGATCCGTCGAGGCGTTCTGGCATGATTGAGAAACAAACATCCAAAATTTGGCATTAATAATAATTAGTGAGATAGTAAGATTATACAACGTGTTACAAAATACCACGTAAAAAATCTAATAAATTATCAAAGCCTAAAATATTGTCAACCCTAGTAAGCTGTCATGTCAGGGAACCGGAGTTAGCATAGATTATTTTAACAGAGAGGCCTACCTACCAATTTAATAATTTTTCAACTTAAATGGGTTTAAAACCATATCCCGATGAGCGAGGTTGTGCATTGAACAAGGCAGAGCTCACTTTGAGCCGTTCCTGTAATTTTGACGATCTTCACGAAAAAGTAAGTGCTAGTTTAGGTTTCTTCGTAAGTAGTTTAGGTCTTTTAAAATCTTCCAAAACTCGATTTGTAATATCTATCTAATCGAATTCTGTACATTTTGTTAGCTAGTATGTCTCTTAATCTTTTCACGAATTAGGTAAAAATGTACATAAACAATCTGCGTAGTTTACTCTTTAATTTTACTGAAATAGGGTTTTCACATCAATTAAAGCAATAATGGTTTTCTTTTTTTTGCCGGTAAGTCATGCGGTGATAGTACGGTTCTCAAATATTGTAAATGGACTTATTATAAGGTACCATTTAACTGCCTTTCGGCTTTACGGGTATTTTTGTAACACCTTGTATATACTTATACTTACACTATTCTCTAACTGTTGCCCGCGGCTCTGTCCGCGTAGACTCAGTTTTCGCTATTCTGGAATGACTCTATGCTAATATTTCACCGCATGTTTTATTCCTACATCGGAACACAGCGGTGCGAACACTGCTGGTTGGCGGTAGTATAAAGGTCTCTATCACCACTAACCAAATCATTTATCATTGTGGTAACTTGGTTTTTATTCAAATCAAAGTGAAGGCAGTCGAATCGTTTATAAAATGAAAACAATTTATTTTAAACGAAACGAAATAAGATACTTCTTTAATTATTCTGTTGGCCTAGATCTTAAATTTCAAATACTAGTGTCTATCTTGAACTATTGAATTGAAGTGCCAATGAGGACTGCTTACTGAATAAACAAATTTATCTTTTTTTTTATCTTTTACGAAAATGCTAGCTTTACCAAATAACTTTTTTTCTCTAAGAATGAAGTTTAGTTGGTATTTGTTTAAAGCGCTTTCCCGAAATACCAGTAAGTATTTTAAAATACCTGATTCTCAATATATCGGAATCCCAAAACTAGACATACAAATCAAATCAAATCAAATCAAATCATTTATTCTGTAAGTAGGCCCTGTAGGCACTTTTACAAGTCTGAGTCTACCAGCGCTTCCAAAGAGACCACTCTTGAGAAGAAGCGCCGCAAGAAACTCAACAGTAAGCCGTTTTTTAAAAATAAATCACTTATTACAATACTAAACTTAAGCTACATAATTTAAATGTCATAGGGATGTACAGGTCCCAGTAGTAATAATAATTAAATACATCAAAATGTCAGATTAAAATAAATAATACAATTTCGGAGATGTAAACAGGCTCCAGGTAATATAGGGTGAATCTACCAGCGCTTCGGACGAGACCATCATTGCGGAGAAGAAGCGCGAAACTAAGTTACATTAAGTAAAGTAAGTTACATTAGGTAATAAAGTAATAAATAATAATTTCTTAAAACTACCAAAAATAAAATCATTACAAATGTAAGGTCAATAAACCTTAAATAAAAACAAACAAACAATAAAACACTATGAGAACAACACGACGAGGTCTCTACAAATTAGGGTATTATTTATTATCTTTACCCAACATTTCGAATCTGGTTTTTTGAGAACCTGGTGAAAAGAGTAGTTTGGTACTTTGAGATACTGGTATTTTGGGAATGAGCGGTTTAAAGTAATATTCAAGAAACCTAATAAACCCACGGGCAAATATAACGTCCCACTTTGTATAGAAATCATTTACAAAGTGAGCTGTTACATTTGCTCGACAGTGTAAATCAAATTATAGAAAGATCTGTCATCGGAGTTCATTTGACGAGGGTAGACCGCCTATTACACCGAGCCGTAACTTTTTATAACGAAGGTAAATTCGATTATACGAGTACATTAGCCTCGTTGAAACTGTTAAGGCAATTTGGGCGTTTCTAGTAGATTTGTTTTAATTTGGGCTACAACTATTCGGGTAAATACGTGACTTGTATAAAATCCAAGGGTATTTTAATGTGGAAAGTTCTTAAAATTCGTGCTCTGGATTAGAGTTTAGAATAGTTTAAAATTGTAAATTTTAATATGAGAAAACTTATCAATTCGCTAATTTAATCTACTGGCCCGCATGTTTTAGTTCCAAAAGACTTATGTACTTAATGGTTTCCATGAAATGGTTATGATCTCGAAAATATAAGCTTAAATCCAAATAAGTGTGCTTGTTATATCTATATACTTAAAGCCATGTTATATCTATTATTATTGGGATTTTCGTTTAAAACCCTTCAACACTATGCTACCATAGCTATTGAAACGTCAATCAGAAATTAATTTTTAAAAATCCTCTGTGTCAGCCAGTCTGTTTATGTGAATAGCTTCTGACGCCCAAATACATATAATTTGAACAGTTTAAGCGTTCAAAAGTTCATAACTCTGAAAATAGGAATCATAATTACGCCAACTTTACATCAAATTAACATTATTACCGGGGATTGGAAATTCGGACAGATATTTACCTAAACTTTAGCGGCGGCGTTTTAGTTCAGTTGTATGGAAACGGAGTCACTTTTAACTTATTAATAAAGTTCCTAAGTTTCTAAACAAATTACGCCAACATAAACTCATATTGAAGTATTTATATTAACTATTTGAAGTTATTGTCCATGTATTGTACGTATTTACTAAATGTTACTTATTTCACCTGTTACTCAATGAACTAACAAAGTGAGAGGATCAAATTGATTTAAAACTTTATCGAACATGTAAAATACTAAATATCAACGTATTTTAGAATCCTAGAACTTATATTATTAAAATGATATTTTTAAGAAGCATTTTTTTTCTGCGATTTTACCAAGTTTAGGTAAATATCTATCCAAATTTCTGATCCCTGAAAGAGCTCCATTCAATAACGGTGTGACAGCCAGCCGCAATAATACTCAATGTCCATCATCTTTATGTCCCGTTTGTTTGCTACGCCGTAGCCGTAGACTGTCTACGGCGTAGCACTTTGTTGTGACGGCCGAAGCAGGGAGAAGGATTTTACGAGGTAGGTTTACGCGAAGGAATAAAACTCCTAGCACTGTACATTATATAAGACATATAAAACTTACTTTGTTATATGTCTGTGCCTCCAGTGAGGTATATTATTATCAGATATCGGACAACTGGGCGTCATTACTCGCAATAATGTGGACATGACTCCAAAGATTTTAATTAAACAAATTAAATTACATTAATTGATTTCTTACCTGTACTTTAATGTTGATCCTTTGCTTTGATAAATAAATAATACAAAGACGTGAGGAGTGGCCATTTCAATACATTGAACACAAAACTGCTTATAACTATGCAAAAGTCTACGAACTTTCGTCAAACCTAGTTCAGTATAAAGCCCCAGGTTTTAAGTCCTTACAAATTATCTCCAAATAAAGCTAAATGAAAGTTCTAACTGAATTAACGGTCGAACTTGAGACCACGCCTCGCATTCAGAAGAGACTCAAGTTCACGCATAAAGTTAAAAGTTACAAAATAATAGAAAGACTAGCAACTCGCCCTTGCTTTGCTTAGGCTTAAGCTTAAGTAACAAAAGAATTTCAAAAAAAAAATTGTTTGCAAAAGGTCATGGTTTATTTTGTGAAGCTTCCTATAAGTAAAATATGTTTTATTAATCTGTTCAGTAGTTTCTGAGATTACCTTTAACATAAAAGCAATCACACAACCGCACAATTTTACTTCTCTATGATGTTTTTTTTTTTAGTCGATTACACAAATTATATATAAAAATAAGGGCACGTGTCATAATCCCGAAAGTTCATAGTATCGAATGGTTCTTTTTTCTGAAACCATAAACTTTTCAGGATTGTTATAAGTTATAAAACAAACCTAACCTAACCTAATGGGTTCTATACAATGGCCTTTTAAAAAATCCTGAAAAGTTTATGGTTTCAGAAAAAAGAACCATTCGATATTATGAACTTTCGGGATTATGATACGTGCCCAAAAATAAGCCATTCGAACTCTTCCCTTGCTAAAATAAGAAACCGTTACAAAAACAATCAAAGAGAACAAAAGACAATTTAATAACTCTTGCAAATTCTGTTCCATTCTTAAAGTTGATTCTAAACAAACAGACAGCCGTAAACATGTTTGTGTACCGACTTGCCACGAATTTGCTTGATTAGTATGGCTGTGGCTGAAGGCTTTGTACTACCCTTCTAAATAAAAAAGCACAAAGGCAATTTGACAGTACAAGATTAAAACCTATATCTAGAGATATACAGATCGAAAGTGAGTGGACGGGTCGGAAGGGGCCGCCCTAGGCGTACTTTTTCGAGTCTGATCGGAGAAATACTGGAAAAGGGCCGAATCTTAAGTACCCGAAACCGACGTGCGTGCATGACTCGATGTATGAATGTGGAAGAAGCGAAAGATATTTGTCAAGATCGTAGCAAATGGAAAGAAGTGGTATCTGCCTACCCATCTGGGAAACAGGCGTGATTTAATGTATGTATGTAAGATTTAAACCTCCTATCTTAAGCAATAAGGTGACAATACATAAGCGGCTCTATGAGACATGAGCTTTTGTTCTAAGGAGGGCAGTGTTTTATATTTTGAAAACTTAACTCTTCAAAATTTGTGACGTTTTTGCTATGGCATTGAGATGGCAAACAACAAATCTTGGACCCAAACGCATTTACAATCTAAAGATTACAATCCAAAGACTGCATCTTCGTTGCCAACCCTGTGGACTATGATAGAATGCCTCCATGTTAGTAATTTCACCAGTTGTGTTGTTGCGTGGGCATTTTGCCGTTTGGTTGCCGGTTTAGAATAGTGCCACTCCATGTCTTCCCGTGGAAGTCGTAAGAGACGACTAAGGGAATAAAGGCTTGTAGTATTGTCAGGCGATGGGCTTGCAACCTGTCACTAATAAACACATGGTAAACATCAGCCTGTTGTACAGTCGCGGAACGAAAAGGTTGACCAGTTTTCAAATAAATTCATTTACGCGTTGCAAGCACATGTTACCTTTTTAAACTGTGTAACAGACGAGAGAAATAATATTGAACCAATAGTGGCTGTTGTTTATACGTGACCATAGCAACCCTTTTGTAAAAACCAATAAAAACTAAGTTCAATTAACCAATAGTGGCTATTGTTTATACGTGACCATAGCAACACTTTTGTAACGACCAATAAAGACTTGAGTTCAAATTGAACCAATAGTGGCTGTTGTTTATACGTGACCATGGTAACCATGTAGTGAAATGACCGTCATTATGACGCAATGTGTCATACTCGGTCGATAAGCAGATACTGATAACTTATACTGAGCAAGCAAAAACAGATCTTAACGTGGTCAACCTTTTCATTCCGCGACTGTACAAAATGTGGTTATAGGATTAACAAAAAGTTGTTAGAGTTGTTGGAAATTCTGTAACTCTGCCTACCCCACTCTGGGAAGAAGGCGTGACGGTATGTATGTATGTATGTTATCTGTCCCTCGCACCGGAACACGACAATGCGAATGCAGCTTGGTGGTAGGTTAAAGGATAAGATGGTGGTAGCAAACTGGACGGACTCTGCACAAGATCCTATAGGTGAAAAACTTAAGTGGAGTACCGCATGTAAGTGTTATGCATGTAAGTTATGGCATAGAGAAGACAAACGAGCACACAGGCCACCTGATGGTAAGTGGAAACTGTAACCCATAGACATTCGCATTCACAAGACTGCAATGCAATCCTAAGACTGCAAATGCATTGCCAACCCTGAGGACTAGGATGGAATGCCTCTATGATAGTCATTTCACCGGCTGTCTTATCCCCAAACCGGAACACAACAATGCGAACACTGCTGTTTGGCGGAAGGTTAATGGATATGGAGGAAGGAGTGTATACAAAACTATGGAATTTAAGTCAAATTTCAAGTATAGAATGTCTACAACTACATGCAAGAGGTCTATTACTTAAGTGTTTTACCTATACCACTACTGAAACTGTCAATTATACCTTACAATTATGGTTCCCTGGTACCATTTTTGTGTGGTGGTAAGAGTTTCAGTAGCCTCCCTTTCCTACCTATCCTTATCACACTTCCACTCTTCAATAAGCTTGGAATAGTTTATGCCATGCTTTGTCCTTATCTGAAATTGTGACATTTGCATCTGACAGAAAGTGACAAAGCATGGTATAAACTATTCCAAGCTTATTCCACGTTTATAAGTAAGGGGGTATAAGAATAAGAGGTTATTCAAAAGTCTCCAGCTCTCGCATGTACAATCAAGGACTTTAATTGTTAAGCCACTATGGAACCCTGTCGCATAACGTTGATCATTAATTTTAGCGTAATTTCTTTCATATGGTTTGACGCTGTCATTATGACAGGGTTCCATAGTGGCTTAACAATTAAAGTCCTTGACTGTACAAACGACTAATAATTATTAATACAAACGTCTCTCAAAGGCTAATTAATTATTCCCTGATGACATAATAATTGAGATTATTCAATTAACTAAGTGAATTGTGTTTAGTATCCGGTAATATGTCAATTAGTATTATTGGTATTGAGCTTTAGACAGCTTTCAAAGCGACACTCAACTCAATTATAATCAGTAGAGCTTCTGGCTGATGTCGCCTTGGTGGTGTGGTGTTGCAAAGTTTTGAATATGGATAGTGTTGACAGAAGTAAAACTAAGGTCACCGTCAATAGAACATGTGAATGATGTAAACAATTTAATACTGTTTGACACATAACCTCAAATATTCACCAAGCGTGTTTTTATTAAAAATAACGTATAATTAAAAACCATGTTATGTAAATAATGATCTAGTGTATAAATCATTGCAAAGACCTCACTTGATCTTTAAAAGTACGTGGTTATCGAGTAATCATAGTGAATTAGTCCCGTGTGGTAGCCGGATTAGAATAGTGCCACTCCGTATCTTTCTGTGGATGTCGTAAAAGCCGATTAAGGTAATAAAGGCGTGTAGTACTGTTAGGCGATGGGCTTGCAACCTGTCACTAATACACTGGTAAACATCTTCGCCTAAGTGTGCAAAATGTGGTTACAGAATTATCAAAAAGTTTTTATAGTTGTTGGAAATTCTGTAGCTCTGCTTACCCCACTCTGGGAATAAAGGCGTGAGTTTATGTATGTGTATGTATGTAATTAGTTCCTTTTTTTTGTTTACATCTTTTGCAAGTTCTATTCAAAGAGACTTTTTTTTTTTTTTTATGTCATAGAGAAGACAAACGGGCACACAGGCCACCCGATGGTAAGTGGAAACTGTGACCCATAGACATTTGCATTCACAAGACTGCCATGCAATCCTAAGACTGCAAATGCGTTGCCAACCCTGAGGACTAAGATGGAATGCCTCTATGCTAGTCATTTCACCGGCTGTCTTATCCCCAAACAGGAACACAACAATGCGAACACTGCTCTTTGGCGGTAGGTTAATGGATAAGATATATAATATAATATAATACCACCCGCTAATTGCTGTGATTACTATTTCTTCACACGCAACAAATTACTTTATCATTTTTTTAACTGATGTCAGCAATGGCAATAGTCACAAGCTTAATGGTCATGCAATGTGTCAGGATTGTCTTGTTATCTGCCTAGTACTTACATCTAGTTCTATTTCGTCTTTAGAGGCTTCAGAGTAGCGGAAACCGCATAGCACCTAAACCGCGTGGTTAATTATTTGTTATTAAAACTGTGCGGTTACTTCTGAACGTCTAGAGGATGTTAAAGTAAACAACTAAATGAAAAGCAAGCTTTTAAAATCCAACTGCCCTAATATTAAATTAAGTCCATTTATTGATACTGCTATATTCGTATATATTTAAGATGGTCACATTAAGGGCCGTATTAATAAACTAATCTCAACTCTAATGCTCGTCTCGAGATGCGTCAAAAATTACAGTGTTCTATGGTTTGACGTTTACTTTGACGTATCTTGTGACGCGCATCTCAACCAAGATGAGTTTATTAATACGTTTTCAAATGATACCGTAAAACTACACAACTATGGTCCTGGCCTACAAAAATAATCCAATTTTACTTAGCATTATTCTAAAAATATGGTAGCTTTAGCTATAGCTAGAGTTTAGAGCAATTGTTTTTAAGGTAAACAGTACATATGCCCATCAATAATAGCAGTAAGGTATCATATTTTAGAATAATGTAATGAGGAAAATTGGACTATTGTTGTAGGTTAGGACCATAGTTGTGTAGCTTTACGGTACCTACTTACATTGTAATAATTTGTTCACTTAAATAATTGTCATTTTGCCATTGTTGTTATTTCAAGTTTAACAGTTTAGATATTCTATTTCAACCGGAATGGTTAAAGGATTCTAACGATACCACACACATTTAAATAGGCTCAGGCGCTTAGAAGTTATGGTGGAATAAATAATCATACATACATACATGAACCCTGAAAACATTACACTCCTTTTTTGGGCAGTCGTGTAAAAAGAACCGCGTGGTTTCGAAACCGCGAGATTATCGCTCCTAGAGTTTCTTGCGGCGCTTCTATAAATAAACGATTTCTTCTTCTTCTTATTTTACTTTCCAATAACGGTTTTCTTGTCCACTTCATAGCTCTTAAGTTATGGTTAGTTATTGCTGGCTTAGCACTCTAGGAGCTAATAATAACGTCAATAATTCAATTGCGACATTCGACATTTGATTTGTCAGGATCGTAGCAAGTGGAAAGAAGTGGTCTCTGCGTACCCCTCTGGGAAACAGGCGTGATTTAATGTGTGTATGTGTGTATGTAAGGGTCAAATCTTGCAAGTTAAATTTGACCCACTTCCCGGTTTCCGATGAAGCTGAAAATTTGCATACGCCTGTAGTTTTGATGACAATACAATAATATAGTACCATCAAGCTGGTTTGATGATGAAGACAGAGTGACCATAGGGACTCCTAAATCACACATGATAAACCCGCCGTGTTGGGGCTTGTTACAATCGTCTTGACGAGTAAATGACAATTGTGCAAAAAAAGTACAGTCGGCAATAAAAGCTTGTCCCAAAAATAAAAATTTTGACAGTAACTTATTTCTATTGAAGACATTTTGTGTTTGATATTGCTTAAAGTGATATCCGCAAAGTGATTCCTACGTTATTATAACAATAAAACTAAGTATATAGCAAAACTTTTGAGAAAATAAAAATCCAATAAAAAAAATCGGAATAAATTTCACTCTTGCGTTTACGCCGTCATTATACAGCATTTTATTTCTTTCGCGTTCGAAACATGCAATGCGAAGGTGACCTTCGACCTGTCGATTTGCCTTTTCTAAGCTGTTTATTACCTTGATCACGCCAATCAGGCCCGCTCTACGATTTAGTTGCCATATTGATAAATATATGTGTATTAAAATGTATGCGTTAATTTTATGCCCTAAATCATTATGTCGCATTAGAAGGTTGACAATTTAATCAGAAAACTTAATGAACTACTGAACTACAAACGCCGCATGCTTATGACGGAGGAGAGGAAATCGATTTGGCTTTAAACTAAGTTTAGGAAGTATTTTTAAACACAAGGCACTAACACTTTTTATACTTTAAATATAAAGAGTTTTTTTACTTACTTACCTATAAATCATCACTACATAGTATAAAACAAAGTCGCTTCCCGCTGTCTGTCTGTCTGTCCCTATGTATGCTTATATTTATTTTTTTAATTTAAAAGGTAGATAGAGTTATTCAAGAGTTCAAATTATGTTTTATGTACGGGTGTTACAGAAAACTCACATAAACCGAAACGAAGCGAGGGCGGGTCGCTAGTGCCAAATAAAACATTCATGTGTACATAAGTGTTAATGGAACATTGTCTTAAAATAATATGATACAATACCTACAGAGAAATAGCACAATTCAAAATAACGCAGGTGTTTGACTGGCGGCGGTTATAATGTACATCATATTTTAAATTTAGAGACAGAGCTTCTTAATTAGAGGATATTCCCCCTTACTTATAAATGTGGAATAAGCTTGAAATAGTTTATGCCATGCTTTGTCACTTTCTGTCAGGTGCAAATGTCACAATTACAGATAAGGACAAAGCATGGCATAAACAATTCCAACGTTATTACACGTTTACAAGTAAGGGGGGATCTTTAAAATTGTACTTTTAGTTTAATCAAATATGTCTTAGCCACGAAATAACCATTAAAAAAACATTCTGACATCAAAATTTCAATGTCATATAACCGATGAATTTTAAAAAATTAAATTAAAGTCATTTTATTATTTATTTTTAATCTTATTAACTTTGAGAAACGTTACGTTATTCTGAATATTATTAATATTATTCACATGTAAGCACGCACATCATTATTTTCCATGTCAATCTCCTTAAACGCCACGCAAAATGGCGCCGATATCAATTCCCCCGCAATCGTGTTGAGTTACGCGTCGTTCAATATACGCGCGGCCTGTCGAACCCATCACCCTCGGAGTTAACCCTGGCTCAGGTAGCCAACAATATCTCCAATAATAAACACTTCGAAGTTTCTTGAAATAAAAAAATATAAGTACTTAATCCCTCTATAAAAACCAAAAGTTAGATTTGTTGATAAAACCTACCAATGTGACTAATTTATTTTTTACCAGCGGCCCGCCAGCGGTTCGCCTCGCTGCAAATTTATGACTTTCCCGGTAGATTTTTCAATTATTTTCTGTCATACAAACCTTGGTAGTGATTCTGTAAACAACGCCGGTCGTGCGGACTGTCGAGTGATACCAAGCGGCGAGATTAAGTAGTCCCGTCAGTGCGAACAAAACAGTAGCAGTCAAGCAGCCTTATACGTTCGACCCATCGTGCTGCTAAATGGAAAATGCACGCGCTACAATGTGTTTTGTTCGCACTGACGGGACTACTTAATCTCGCCGCTTGGTATCACTCGACAGTCCGCACGACCGGCGTTGTTTACAGAATCACTACCCTTGTCTTGAATGACGAACACAACAAAAAAGAAATCAGCCGAATCGGTTCAGCCGTTCTCAAGTTATACCGTGACCAGAATAATTAGGTGTTTGTTTATATAGCCTATGACACTCACAAATAACGTGGCTTTCTATTGGTAAAAGAATGTTCAAAAGCGTTCAGGTAGATTCAGAGTACCGTCAAACTTTCCCTGTTTATAATATTTATAGTATAGAAGTATAGATTGATGATTTCATCATACAAACTATATCACGCACAATAATGTTTTTGGATGTAATGACAACGCCAACCTAACTTTCAATCACATGTCTCGATGCTTTTGTAAAATTGAATTTTATACGCTTTTTATCTCTTCGTTTCTCGTATCATAACCTTTCGCATGTCCGTGGCCTATTTCTGTCCGACCAGCTCTATTCAGCCTCCATTTCCGACATCTATTTGTGTCGTGTGAGCTATATGGAAATCATGTTTTTCTCAAACATACAATGAAATGTAGGCGTTACGTTAGTTATTTTCGGCTTCAAAGTATCACGTTGCGGGTGAAACAACTCGAGAGAACTGTAAAGGAATTTCATACAAAATTGAAGGCCTAGACTGGGAAGAATTTATTTTTTAAGACTGCGCCGAGCAAACGCCGAGCGTCTAGTGGCGCCCTCATTACTATTATTGGGTTTTCTAATTAACTAAAGAATTTCCTTGGAACCTAACAAAATGTGTTTGTAGCGCAAGTATAAACACAATTTATGGGATACGTAACAAACTTTAATAACAATTACCCTTTGAGTAGTCAGCTTAACGGGAAAAGGTGGCCACTTTTTTTCGTTAAGTTAATAACTCGAAGGTGAATTGTTATTAAAGTTTGTTACGTATCCCATAAATTGTGTTTATACTTGCGCTACAAACACATTTTGTTTGGTTCCAAGGAAATTCTTTAGTTAATTAGAAAACCCAATAAAAGTAATGAGGGCGCCACTGTACATCCGGCGTACGCTCAGCGTAGTCTTAATTTGAACGTAATCATGGCGGCTGTGTTTATGAACAAGCTGAATAGCTAAATTATATTTTTGAGAAAAAGTTATAACGTCAAATACTAGGAGTGCATTAACGTTTGGGAGACATCACCGCCACCCGCCCGCCGGTGCGCCGCACCGCCTGCGATCTAAGTTGCGCTATGCCTGATATGCCTCCTAATTACCGCTGCGCTCCTGGTACTTTATTTTAACACCCAATTACTTTTCTTCCCTAGGGTGGACATTTATCAATTTACTTTTTTGAGTGATGTATTTTTTATTTTTCCTACTCCTGTACTTTTATCTGTCATTTATATAGTCACGAGCACTAATATAAGAACATACATAATATGTCCGCAGTATAATCCAGAGAAAAGTCTATCTTGTCTATGCCCCAAAACAGCACTTGTGCGTTTTTGAGATAAAACGATACGGCCAGCTGCCAAAGCTTAGCGTTGCACAATCGATTTAATCATATTTTAACGATTGTGAAATAGGGACTATAAATCACCTAATGTTTTGAGAAATGATTTCAGTTACCTGATTGGTCGATTTTAAAATAGCTGTATTCTGGTTGGTTGATACGAAATACAAAGTTTTTTTTAAAGATTTAAATTAGTTAAAGAGATACACGTACCTAAAAGAACCTATCGTTCCGTTTGACTGTCGATGTGTATTGTGATTGGTGGATTTAATTTGGTGAAGTATTCTGATTGGTCAAATTAAAATGTTTTGGAATTGTAAATAATTCTATTTTCCATTCCGTCAATTTAAAAACAAAGTAAACCATAGACACATATTTTGTAATTTTCTTGTTTTCCGCTCGTTTGTAGTTCTTTTTCTCTTTACTTCGTTCGTTCGTTTGTAAGTTTTTTCGCTTAGTTTTGCATTTCATTTGAAACCTAGTCGTAGAAAAAGTATTGTATGCAATGGTGTATCACTAAGTCAAAAAACACTCGTGGCGCTTACCTTTACGATGTTCGCCTTCGGCTCACATCGTAACACACGCCACTCATATTTTTTGATCTCTCTTATACAACTATTGCATAAACTACTATAATTGCATATGTTTGAGAAAAGCACTATACGTACCTCGCCGTGAAAAGGGGTTGCCAGCCTCGTAAGTATCCATGTCTATATCACTCGGCCGGCAACCCCCTACTTCCCGGCCTCTGTAGTAATGTACTATTTTATTTCATTGCATATGTTTGAGACAAGCAATATACGTACCTCGCCGTGAAAAGGGGTTGCAAACCTCGTAACTATCCATGTCTATATCACTCGGCCGGCAACCCCCTACTTTCCAGCCTCTGTAGTAATGTATTATTACGCTATTATTTAACTCGCTTTGTTAGTCTGTCGTTCCAGTTCGAATCTTGTAGGATAAATTTTAACGATTTCCCGATATTACGTGTGCGTTGTAAGAACGTCGGTCGGTGGCCTAGTGGCTGACTCATGATCGTAAGGTACCGAGTTCAAACTCCCGCGGTCACCATGTACCAATGAGTTTGTCCAACTTAAGTGCATTATCCGATTATCTTACGAAGAAGGAAAAAATATTGTGAGGAAGCCTGCACATATTTGAACAGCTAAGTGTGTAAGAGGGTAATTGCACAAAAAATCCTAAAAGGTCGAAGTGTATCCGAAAGGCCCTTCTGTAAGATAACATAAGATAAGATAAGATATATTATACGTAACCCGAGGGCATTGACAACGCGTTGGCCTAGTTGGTATTGACCCTGCGAAGCCAGAGGTCTTGGGTTCAAATGCCGGTAAGGGCCCGGTATTTGTGTGACAAGGGCGAATAATTTTGTTCCTGAATCATGGATGTTTTCTATAATATTTAAGTGAATATTTCTCTTAGTATTTGTATGGTTTTCTAATAACCATAGTACGAGCGTAATAGCTATTACAAGTATATTTCGCAAAGTACTAGGTCGTAACCGTAGTTCCCTTATTAAAGCAAGCGAACAACGGTTACGACCATTATTACGAGACGGATTAGCTAATCAACGTCTAGAGCATTGTTCTGCCGAGGGACAACACTGTCACAAGTACTCACAGCACGTTCAGCTCTATAACAGCTTATTCGTATTACAGGGGAGTTCTGTTATCGAAGTAAACTCTTTATTGTAAGAAGAAATTGTTTCACAAAAAACAACTATATCAAAATAAAATATTTACAAATTCAAACTTATCCCCTCCTTTTCCCCGCGTGGTTGCCGGGTAAGAATAGTGCCACTCCATGTCCTCCCGTGGCTGTCGTAAGAGACGACCAAGGGAATAAAGGCTGTGTAGTACTGTTAGGCGCTGGGCTTGCAACCTGTCACTAATACACTGGTAAACATCTTAGCCTAATTGTGCAAAATGTGGTTACAGAATTATTAACAAGTTTTTAGAGTTGTTAGTAATTCTGTAGCACAGCCTACCCCACTCTGGGAATAAAGGCGTGAGCTTTTGTATGTATGTATGTCAAACTTATCCCTTAAAAGATCTCTTTCAGATAACCTTGTATTGACTGGGTGAGGACAACGCATGAGGATGGCAAAATCCACCCCACACACCCCCTTTTCACCCTTTTCTCTCACATCAAATTAAAGTGCGTGTCATGGATACACTACATAATTCCGATGAATCATAATTCTGAATTGAGGACAATTTCAAATGCAATGTTTTGTAAAAATACTATTTTTTTAAATCGTTTATGAATCAAACCTAATGGTTACGCCACAACTAGCAGAAAGCTTCATATTAAATTCTTTATTTGTATTTTTGCGCGCTCGTTGATTGTCTCAATATGATCAGGTATTTAACTGTTCGTAATGTTGGTAATCGAGGGTCTTGCCTATGAAGCGTCGCAAGCGAGCGCCCTCTAGTCAAGATAAATCCACCGCGCGACGGACATCATCAAATCTCGTGTCCGTCTTTTTTTCGTTAATTATCCGGCCGGGTGTGGTGTGAAATACAGCAAGGATCTTCAGGAGAGCTGGCATTACTCGCTGGTGAGTACCTGTTCGCTATTTTTGACTTTTCACGAGGGCGAAATCATGTTTTAAGGTAACTGAACCAGTGCACCGCATGAAGACGCTTTCTGCTAGCTTAAAGTGATTATTTATTGAAGGACTGATTCGAAGGAAAAAGCTGGTGGCGTCTACATAATTATTGTTCCACCGAACCGGATTGAATTCGGTACTTTGTAAATTGTGTTATCGAATAGTGACCGTTTCGTTTCGCCTGTAATAGATATATTAATCAAATAGCGACCTTATTACAAGGGGCATATGGTTTACCCGAGCTGCACATTATATCTTGGTAAACATTGTTTTTTGTAGAATTTAAATCTTGAATGTTCCTTGCTTGAAATATATACTAAATATAATTAATTTCACGCTAATACTAAGTTATAGTTACCCCGGATTGCGCAAATACATGATTTATATTCATCACGTTTATTTCTAACAAAATAACGGTACTTGTGCATGATGAAATTTCTAGCGCGTAGGGTACTTACGTTCACAGAGTAGTAGGTGAGGTGATCCCTTCCTTTTCATATTATTTAACTAACAATTGCATTTTGGTATTTAATTGCTCAGGTATTATTAATATAAAATAATTATTAGCACAAACTTTAATAGGTTCAGACACAGTAAATTGTTCTGTGTTAAGTTGGCTGTACGTAACTGAGCAATTGATACGGCTATAAATTGTAGTTTAATAGGTATTTCATTAATTAAGGAGGGTCACCTGACGCTTCCTGTGATTGGGTATCATTTAAATAAAATAAAAAGGTTAGAGTTAATTTTATTGCTGCAGTTGCTTACACCGTTAGTGGTTTGTTAAATCAATTATTTGCTAAGGTTATTAGTAGTTTAATTAAGCATAAGTTGTTTTTTTTTGTATTACTTATATTCGAGACAGTAGGTACCTACTTAAATAGGGCCTACTTGTTGCAATCTAAAGATATTGTCCAATAATTGGAAGCATAAGTTACTTGCTTTTAATTGTTACTATACTTAGGTACTTAAATAGGGGTGCCTACTTGCTTATAGTATTATAATTTATGTTTAACATTGGAAAAAAGTAAGTTATTTGTTTTTCAATTAATATTATTTTTCCATAACTGTTACTTATACGTACTAAATAGGTAAGTACTTAAATAAGAGTACCTATTTATTTCGTTCTAACCAGTTCTTATAGTTTAGAGCATAAGTTATTTGTTTTTTTTTGTAAATATAACTCATTTGGTAAGTACTTAACTAGGGGTACCTACCTCACCGTGTTTCTCGTATCCGTCGCGGGTCGCGAGGTACCTATTTAGCCGTGCGTTTGCGCTTTCGTCAGCTCGTCCGCGACGTTACCATTATCGCGGTTATTATTTACGCGCCAAACATCGCTGCGTCGTTTCTATTAAACTTATTAAGTTTAAGGTTTTTCAACATATTAATATTTTATGTTGTAGGCTATAGGCGTTGTGTCGATAGCTACTTATACTTAATCAAACTTATTTATTGAAGTTAAACGATGGCTACCGAACGGAAGCTTAAACTTGCGGAGGGCAAACGCTCTCAATGTTTTTTACGTATGCAATCTATTTACGACCTACTTCCAACATTGGAAGATCAAGCAGTCTGTAGACAATTTATTTCTCAAGCTCGTATGATCGACCAATTAAGGGCGGAATTTGTAGACTTAATGGATGATATAAATTTATTGAATCTGGAGATAAAGCCAGACTACGTCGTTAATTATAAATCGATGAACGCGTTTGATGACCTTTATTGCGATGTAAAGTGTAGATACAGCAATTAAACTACATACAGCAATTAAATACATTGCTTAACATACCTATTCGTAGCTTTCGGAAAAATAATAATTCAAATTCAAACAAATTAATTAACAGTAACGATCATCGAATGCAAATTGTCTAGGGCAACTGCTCAGGTTCTCTATTCAAGGTGTTAAAACCATATCGTCTTTACCTAAGCATAACCATATCGTTTTTATATTTTTTCTTACACTATTTATTCGTTTAGCGTACCGTCCGTCTGTCACTCTCGGAGCTGGCTGAAAATCAGCGCAGCAGGTGTTGAACACCTCAGCATTATGCTGAGCCAGTGTCCGGTTCACTGCCGCGAAGACAGACTAACTACTTTTTTATTGCTGTTTTTATATTTTTTCAGTGTCTTGTGTCTGTAGTGAATAAATATTTTTTTTTTCTTTGAGCTGTTATGGTAGATACTGTTTTTAACTCGGTCACATTACTGTCCAGTTAAGAGTTGTCATAACGGTGAAAATACGAAAACAGGGCCGGTATTCTAGGCACAAAAAACCATATCGTCTTTGATTTGCTATCGTATGTTCAACGTTTTGATAACTCTTATAATAATATAAGGTGCTAACAAATTAGTCACGGATATTTTTACAGCTGATAGTACTCGGTTCTCGGAGTACATTTAAGTATGAAACATCATAGGTTTTCATATGTTTTTTTTTGAAGAAAACTAGGAAACAAATTTGCTACGTTAAAACACTCTGTTAATAAGATAGTTAAATGAGACCTCTTTAGACATTCTAGAAGCTCTTTAAACTATCATTCAAGTGGCCTCTTTAAGTTGATAACTAATATACGAAAAACTACTTTTAACAAGCAGTGTTAAACATCTTGACAGGTACATAATAGGGGTGATTATTTTAAAGATTAATTATAATTTTAAAAAAATATTCGGTAAATTAAAACGATAAAATGATATACAAAGGTTCCTTAATTACAGTTAAAAGTGAATTGTTTTAATGTAATGTATTATCTCTTAAAATATCCGTGACTAATTTGTTAGCACCTTATATACTTGAGAGTAATGGCGGCTGACGTCAATACCGTAACATGTCAAAGACGATATGCTTTTTACCACCGGGAATAGAGGCTCTGGTCAAAGACGATATGCTTTTTTCCGCCTAGAACCCCGGCCTTGTTTCAAACCCCATGGCATCGTCGTGTCATGTGTCAATACAGCCTTGACCGAGATCCATGTTGTTTTTTTTAGGCTGTAATTAAACTGCCTGATCCCAAAGGACGGCTTGTTCGAGCTCGCGAATTTATATTTACTGAAGCAAAACAAATAAGTAAATTGATATTTTGTATCTCCTTTGTCTTGTTTTGTAACATTTGCAAATTGTGTACGAGACTGGGTGAATATTCGGGCGTTCCAACCGCCGTCATTATTCTCTTTAATACATTGACGAAAATAATGATAACTACCAGCAATTTTTGATGTCAAAATCAGCGGACCCGGGGGTAGTATCCATTCCATTTAAAAAAACAAGAAAGTTATTGAGTTTATATTGAATAATATGCGAAAACAATAATGACGGCGGTTGAAACGCCAAATATTCACCCGACTATGGTAACAATAGTTTTATATGACGGAACATTCTTACACAAATTGTTCTAGTCTCAAACAGCTGTGGGATTGTACAGTCAGCATCAAAAGTAGGTAAGCAGAATAACATGCTCAAAATGATCTAGACACGACGTATTCTCTTGACAATAGAGTCGAGTCAGATCATTTTGACCTCTTCGGTTGCGTAGCAACTTCTGCTGCTGACTGTACAAATAGAAATAGAAATATAAATATTTATTTGACGATCACAAGAAAACAAAAACACATATTAAATTGAACATTAACAAAGAATGGCGACACAGAAAACAAAATTAAGCAAAAAAAACAAAACAATAGTAGCGTAATGTTGCCATGGGTTGACTTCTTATACTATGGGTAGTAGACAAAGATATGATACTTATTGTACAGAGAAATAAATAATTATGGTGATATACGTTTGTTGTAATATTTTCTATAATCAATGTTCTGAAAAAATCTATCGGTGATCACACAAGTATTTACCCTTACCCGGATTAGAACCTGGGACCGCTGGCTTCGTAGGGAGGGTCACTACCACCTAGGCCAGCCACGTAACCGGATATCTACATGCTAGACAACGATAAGGCTTTCTGAGTCGAGGTTCGGAATTCCCGTAACGCCCGTGAAACATACAATGTTTTTCATCACATTTGCGAGTAAATAAATAAAATTTAAAAACTTTTTTTCTTAATTTTGGCTCTTTGCCCACACCACAGATTATACAAATGTTTCGTTCAGAAACGATAAGGGTAAATACTTACGTAGGTATGCACCCATGACGAAGTGTAAAAAAAAACGACGTTTTTCTACAAAAAAACTATTAAAATCGATTATCAAGAACATTAGTTGAGTATTAAAGTAACATGTAGCGAGATTGCAATGAAATTCCTGTTTAGATAACATTATAAAAAAATTGTTCAAATGCGTGTAAACTCCTTGCTAGAACTTGCATGACCTGTGTGCTAGCTATAAATTAAAAAAAAAATTACTTACCGACCTTGCGTTTCATGACGAAAAGAAAGCTCGAGGGTTTTATATGGGGCATTACGGCCAAGTTAACCTGTATGTTAAGATACTGTTTACGTGCAAGTGTGATGAAAAAACATTTTACAAACCCTTTTTCGCGTAAAATTGTTCAAAAATGGAACTTTACGATGGTATCGCCAAACAAGAAGCTTAAAGCTCGCGGCTATAAGCTAGATTTGTCGCGAAATTCGCCAATAAACTTCAGCACCTTTTAACGAAAGTAAACAGAGCTGGGCTTTAGGGAGCTTTTGGAGTGCCTGTACATTTTAATTGTGAAGCTTTCAAATAGGCTTTTGTTTTTTGTTTATAGTGGAAAAAGTTTCAGTGTTTGACTAACACTTTGCACGCTGCATAAAAATGAATTCGAATGTTTCCAAAGCTTTTTGATAGGCCTTTCTACTTTTTATTTTGCGTATTTTTACGATGGTATAAACACTTAACTAACTGGTAACTTTGTGGTTGTAGTAAGTCTAGCCCGAGTGCTTATTTATGCCTTAATTCGTTTTCTATTATTATAAGTAAATAAGTAGATAAACATCAGGAGAAAATCTTAAACAAATTGACATAGTACAGTCAGACACTGTAAATAAAATCATAAGATGTCTCTTACGTTTTGATTGATTAGATCACTTTGACATAGTCCAAAGTGGACTAGGAATTAAATTCGTTGACTGTACAAAACTAAACAAAAAAAAAAAAAAAAAATTGTTTATTGCGTGGTTATTAAGAATATCCCTTGATAATTCTCATATTCCCAACTGGTCATACTCCCAACTCGTCATACCAGTTGGGAAAATCTCGAATTGTGAATGTGACCAGTTAGGAATATGACGAATCGGGAACAAATCTGATGATTATATTTTTGTATAATAATTTGTACGCAAAAGAACGATTTCATTAAATTAAATTCTATTGAATGATTACATCAAAAACCACCATAACTTTAAGAACTCCTTAAGGAAAAAGGAGCTGTCAGAATAAATTTAAAACGTCGCTAAATCCAGACACGGACAATTTGGAGGCACAATCTTTGGGCTCTCACCTAATGGGTTTTTATTTTAATAGGGGCCTTGGACGAAGTGTCCGACAAATTTGTTTGGAAATGAAATGGGATTTTGAGATTATTTTTCGTAGAAAAAGGGTTTAAATTTAATATTTATGAAAGTAGGCGAAGTTTATTGGTAAGATTAAGAAGTTGCTCTCGATGAATGTAAACGTGTAGAATTGTTAACAAAGGGATGAAAGTGATTAATTGCAGCTCGAGATATTTGGGCTGCACGAACGATAGCGAGTGCGCCTATAGTTCGAGGGTGCAATTGATACTTTCACCTAAGTTAAACATACTTTTCATTTCGATTATGAGGAAAGTAAAAAAAAAGGTTGTTTAGGTATAACAGCTCAGAGACAAGTTTTAACATAATATAGCATTATTTATCTTTGGCTGGTACTTACTCATTTGGACCAAAAATGTATGAAACCCCGATGATGTCCTTCAATGTGCTTACCAATTCCGTACATAAAGCTTCGATTATAGCATTAGGGAATGCAAATAGCCGATAATAACCGATTTTAACCGGATATTTCAAACTAATATTGTTAATAACCGGTTAAATTGCATTCCCTAAATAGCAGTAAACTTAGGAGTTCAATACTGCTCAAAGTATCATCACAACACAATCTAGAATAGCCTACTCGTATTTCTATTAAAAAAAGATAACCAATCCGAAGCGGCACAAATCGTCATTGTTTTGAAAAAACCTCGTATCTCATATTTCGTGACGTACGATTTTAGACTTAAACATGAAAGAAATTTAGTTCAAACTCATACATCTCGAAATAACAGATACGAGTTTTTTCTAAAGTAGTAACGAAACCGGCGGCCATGTTGACCCGAACACTGGAATACGAGGTAATTATACCCGGCTGCATTATTGAGGGCGGTCATGACCCGGATATAACAAGGTGAGACGTGCTTGAGTCCAGTGGCGACCATTGATTGCTTTACACGTAGGAAGAGTAAAAATAGGTGTAAGTTTTAGCTATCAACTATATTTAATTATATCTTTAGGTACACACAACATCACACCTAACTAACCATTAAAGACAGAGCAGAGAGAAAAAGAAAGAGATGTATATATGTGTATTATGTCAACAACATTCGATTCTAGTGCGACTCTCTTTCATGCAATATTTCAGATTTCTGAAGTGTATAGCTAGATGTGTTGCTGTGTGTACCACATTGAAAGGAAGTTGAGATGTGAGAAGCTTTTACTTAAAGTCGGTGTCAATAGAACTTGTGAACGATGTAAACAAATCAATATTGTTCGACACATAACCTCAAATATTCAGGAAGCGTGTTTTTATTAAAAATAACGGATAATGACTAGTTATTCCCTAGTATGGCTGCGTCTATATCGCGTGTCAAATGTGGATAAAGCATCCGTCACTCTCGTACTTATTTACGTGTCAGAAGGTGACGGATGCCTTATCCACTGACTACTCAAAGGGGTAATTGTTATTAAAGTTGGTTACGTATTCCATAAATTGTGTTTTTATTTGCGCTACAAAAAAGTATCGCTTGATTGCAAGGATTTTTTTTATTTAATTAGAAAACACAATAATAGTAATGAGGGCGCCACTGGACGCTCGGCGTTTGCTCGGCGCAGTCTTAATGTACGTGTACTACAGGAAACACATAGACCGAAGGGAAGTGAGAGCGAGTCGCTTTATTTGTAATATTAGTATTATTTACTAAACAGACTGAATCACCAGTGTAAGGTTAAAGTCTCCCTCCCTTCCAGAATCTAAGAATAATGACCATAGAACAATTTACCATTTGTCTGAATTACGCGTACCCCGTATACTTTTTCAAGTACCTTTCATTTGAGGTACCCTTTTGCCTAAAGCCTCACAAATACGTAGGCAACAATGTTAATCCAGACACCGGATTACAGTGCAATTATATCCGGCTAAATTATGGAGTCCGGTCACGACCCGGGTATAACAGCCAGACGTGCTCGGACCGGTGGCGACCGTAGCCATGCCGACGTGCTAACAAAGCAGCGGGTCGACTGGTTCAAGGTCAGCTTCCGTGTTAGGTAAAACAAGGATCCTCGCTTAAAGGGAGGTCCGCCTTTGTACTCATTTGTTTTTAAGAGGCTTAAAAAAGAGGGTCTCAATTTGTGTGTATGTTACTCGATTTCTTTGTCAGTCGTCTACCGACTTCGAAAATTCTTGTTTTTGTTGCGGTATAATTTCAATATGGTACCGTTGCCGCCAAATAAGACCTAAAAACTTCCTCTTCAAATATTATAGGCGTGCACAAATCTGGTGATTCTGGTATTTTTAGTTACCTACAAATCGAGTAGTTTCTTTTAGAAAGTATGTATGTATGTAAACTCTTACATATACATAGTTATTTAAAGTAATGTAAAAAGGCGAACTTATCGTTAAATGTTATCTCTTCCAGCTAACCCTGAAGTAGATGAGTAAGGACAATGCATGGGGTTGGACAAATACAAGTTTGCACCAAAAGTTGCAAAAAGAGATGATGATTAAAGAAATAAACTACCTACACATATAATACTGTTATTTCAGGGGTTTCAGGGAGCGGAATCAAACACCGACATACAAGAGCAAGCTATCTATTTCGACTGACATTCTGTTACCCCGTCTACCCACATATCCATTTCATAAAGTACCCACCTTATTACTAACATTCCTCCACCTTTATTTAACAAATAAGGTCAGGTGGGGTAAGGGGAACATACTTTATTCATCTTATCTTATTTTGAGTTCTATACTACAAAGTATAAGGTTCTTAATTGTTTCGCTTAAGACAAAACATACTTATTTTCGTTAGCTATCCAGGACAAAATACTTTTTATGCTAGTTCTAATGCATATCGCCAGAAAATGATTATTCGTTAGACTAGTTCTATCGTTTCCCTTTCCCTATTTCTGGGGTAAGGGAAACAGTCTCAATAAATCTAAAAGTAATAATACTAGTTTGGATTATAACTACGCAAAACATTTTAAAAACACCTTTATTGAAATGCGTACTTGATGCGTAACGAAATACTGTTGCAAATAGAAGATATTTATCACAATCGGTATTTGGGGTAAGGGAAACATACGAGTTTCGAACAGAGGTAGTCAACTAAAAACAAAGGAAGTAAAAAGGAAGTGCAATGTTTTTATTGTAATGTTTATTAATCGTTAAAATAAAGTAGCCTCACGCTTATGAATAATTACTAAGAATAATATTAATAGGAATTACTTTTATTTGGCATTACAAAGTTTTACATACTCAATTAAGACAACTTAGACTTAAAAAAAACAAAAAAAAATATACGGCCGAATTAAGAAACCTCCTCCTTTTGGTATGACGCATTATTGGTTGTTCTCACATAGTTTCTCGGCATTTTTCTGTAAAAAATATTGTAGTCTGTAAATATTTTTTTCTAAACGGATAAAAACAAGATGTTCATATCGCCAACCGTCATTTGACATCATACAAAATAACATAATAAAAGTATGTAATAACATATAATAATAGTCAATAGATAACCAATCATTATAATAGAATAGTTCAATACCTAACAATTTTTTTCCCATAACTTGGTAGGTACCTTACCAAATTAATAACCTATTTTGCCATTTAGGTTAGGGTATAATTTGTATGGAGAGGACAGCTGTTACGGTGCCCAAGCAATGTGTAAAATATCACAACATTTATGGTTAGTTACCGATTCAAGAGACTGTAGCACTGTATTTCTACTTTTTATAAAATTTGCCTTGCCTTCAAAATGTTTGTTACTTCTGACATCGGGAAAGAGAAACATATGTCCCCCTTAACCCGGCCATGATAGTTTCCCTTACCCCACTTATGCATTTGTAGGTTATGTTACAAATCACATCAAAATTTAACATTTACAGCCTATTCAGCAAAAATTTATATGCATACAAACAAAATATATCTATAAAACAATACTTACTGACATTTGCAGACTTGTTACCAGACTTTTTAACACATAAATCGGTATCCAAATCGAACACGTCGAACTCGTGGTTTCGTTGTTTGCCAACTAAAGTATTGTTTTTGTCACACTCACACGTTCAATCATCATAACTCAATCTGTGTTTTTTTTTGGAACTAATTCTCAGTTACTGCTTTATCGATCGAGTAATCACAACGCTGCGGTGTACAGTTATTGATATATCAACTAGTGTTTCCCTTTCCCAGTAGTTCCCCTTACCCCACCTGACCTTAATCAAAAGTATTTCTTATAATCTACGGGTTTACGAGGCCGCCGTGGGATCGCGGCGGCGGCTTCAGCAGCCCGCTCGCGCTCCTCCGCGCGGTCGGTCGCGGGACCCGCCGCGGCGGCGGGGGCGCCGCTCTCTGCGGCACTCTCTTGACACTCCGCCCATTCATCCAGCTCTGGCGCTGCTGGGGAGTACTCGGAGCCGGCATCCATGTCCTCGTGTACAGCTTCTACTGGGTTGACCGGACAGGCTTCCGGGAGAGGGCTAACCGACTCGGTGTGGGATGTCGTCGGTTGGACCGTAATAATCGCGTCGAAATCATCGGCTACCGTAGCTCGCGGGCTGTGTAATTCCGATGACGAATCACCCTCGGCAGTGCTCATGGCCTGCGATACCTCACTCTCCCCCTTTAATTTGTAAATTTGATTTTTATGTCTTTTAATTGTTTTGTTACTGACACTCACTTTCACTATATACGTGGATTTGCCTAACACTTTTTTGATAACCCCCTGGGACCAAAAGGATTTTTGATTTTGGTGAATTTTAACTAAAACTACCTCACCGACTGATAATCCTACGTTCCTTCTTCCTTGGTAGTACCTACTCTGTAAACACTGATTCTCTTGTACAGTTTCCACCAGTGCTGCGTCGGATGGCAACGGGGGTTGCGTTTTAAGTAAATCTAAGCGGCACCGTAGTTTTTTACCAAAGATGATCTCTGCAGGTGATCTGTTTGTCGTGGAATGGACAGAATTGCGATAATGAAATAAAAAATTCATTTAATTTTATACTAATTTCTTTGCTCTTGAGCCTGACAGTAAAATCGATTTCAGAGCTCTTTTTATGATTTTTACATAGCTTTCGGCTTGACCGTTACTGGCCAGGTGGTACGACGGGGACGTTAAATGCGTAATTCCGTTAATTTGGCAAAATTTCTCAAACTCTGTCGAAACGAAAGAAGGACCATTGTCCGTACAAATGGTTTGTATGACCCCGAACCTAGCCATTACGTCACACAATTTCTGTATTACTACACTAGTACTGTATCCTGTAGTAACGTCATATGCCTCCACCCACTTGGAATAAGCATCAACTATTATCAAATAGACATAGCCATTGAAAGGCCCTAAAAAATCGAGATGCGCTCTTGCCATGGCTCCGCCGGGTAGGGCCACGGCGTGAGCGGCGCGCGCGGCGGCGCAGGGCGGAGGTGCCGGCACGTGGCGCACGCGCCCGCGGCGCGCTCTAGTGCCGCGCCCAGCCCGGGCCACCAGAACCGAACGCGCGCCTCGCTTTTCATCTTCACATAACCTAAATGCCCAATGTGTAGCTCGTCTACAACATTTTTTTTATACCTATCTGGAATTACTAATCTGGAACCTCGCATTATACACTCCTTTTCTACAGCTAATTCGTAGCGGCAATCGAAATACGGTTTTAATTGTTTATCCGTAACTTTAGCCGGCCATCCGTTCAAGGTAAATCGTTTGACTTGTGATAAAAGACTGTCACTATCCGTGGCTGCACCGATGTCTCGCAACGATAACGGAGGGGAGTCGGAGCCCCACACGAAGTTAACATACAGCGCGTCGCGCAACCCATTGTGCGTTGAGACGTGGACCGAGTCCGGGAGCCCGCCGCCGTGCTCCCTGCGCGGCGCGGCGGCGGCCGGCTCCCGCGGCATGGAGCGACTAAGGAAGTCAGCACAGTTGTGTGCACTGCTTACGTACTCTATGACATAGTTATAAGCCGATAAGAACAGCGCGTACCTTTGTAGCCTATTAGCCGACACCTCTGGCACGCCCTTCCCCGGGACGAAAAATTGACAAAAGTGGTTTATGGTCTGTTCTTAAGGTAAAGCGGCTCCGCTACCATACAGGTATTGGTGGAATTTACGAATACCAAATATGATCGCGGTTGCCTCTTTTTGGATTTGGCTATATTGCTTTTCTGCTGTGTTTAAAGATCGGGACGCAAAAGAGACCGGTCTCTCTATGCCCGTGTCATCCACCTGTGATAAGATTGCAGCCAGCCCCCAGGGTGACGCATCGACACTAACAATTATCCGAGCATCCTGGTTGTAATGCGCAAGTGTATTATCCGAAGAAAGTTCATTTTTTATGGCAATAAAGGCATCTTCATGCTCTTTATCCCACTGCCAAGGTACACCCTTTTGCAATAGTTTATGCATCGGTGCTAGAATACTAGAGGCATTTTTAATGAAATTTCTGTAATAATTCACCATACCTAAAAATGATTTTATCTCTGTAACATTTGTTGGCCTAGTAGCTTCTAAAATAGCTTTGACTTTCTCCGGCGATTTGCGCAACCCCGGTTTGTCAATTACAACTCCTAAATATGAAACTGAATCTTGAAAAAAACTACATTTCTCCCTTTTTAATACTAACCCAGCCTTTTCTAACCTCCTAAACACTTCGTGTAACCTTGCGACATGCTCTTCCCTAGTTCTCCCTGTTATCAAAATGTCGTCTAGAAATTGAAGTACCCCGTCCATACCCGTAAGTATATTTTCTAAAGTTCGTTGAAATATTGCCGGCGCACTAGATAGCCCAAAAACTAAACGCGTATATTTAAACAGCCCTTTGTGCGTGTTAATGCACGTAAGGCCTTGAGACTCGCTACGTAGTCTCAGCTGGTTGTACGCACCCGACAAATCTAGCTTGGTAAATTGTTGACCCCCATGCAAATTAGAAAATAACTCTTCTGTACGAGGTAAGGGATATTTTTCTACTATAAGTTGCGTGTTCAATGTAGCCGAGTAATCGGCACACAATCGTATGTTTCCATCATTTTTCAACACCGGAACTATCGGGCTACCATAATCCGAAAAGTTGACAGGTTCAATTACACCTAACTTCACTAACCGGTTAATCTCTTGTTCTAATTTAGGTCTAAGAGCAAAAGGGACCGTCCTAGCTTTAATATAAATTGGGTGTGAGTCTGGTTTTAACCGCAGTTTAACCTCGACGCCCTTACAGCATCCGAGCTCATCGGAAAATAGCCGCGGATATTGGGTCATAAAAACTTCCTCGTCATAGTCTACTATTTTACACGAGTTGACTGGACTAATATGCAGTTGAAATTTTGCCAAAAAGTCCCGACCCAGTAACGGTGGGCCGCCACCTTTAACTACAAATACGTCTATGTCCTCTGTCATGGACCGGTACGAAAACGGTATTGATATGGTGCCTAGTGTTTCCAAAATACTGCCGTTGTAACTTTGCAGCACTTTATTACTTTTACGCAGTGGATGGCTAGCAAAATGCTTTAAATATATAGCATCGGATATCGCGGTAACGGCAGAACCCGTATCAACTTCAAACTGCACAGTAATGTCACCCACGACTACTGATTCCTGCATAGGTTCACCTTGATAACTACGGATATTAAAAATTAATCGCTTACCATCATCACTTCCCTCCGAACAGCACTGTAGGAAATGATGAGTAATAGGTACTCCCTTAGATCCACAAACACGCTTTAAATGTCCTTTGTCACCACACTTCTTACACGAATAATGTCTATACCGACATATTTTACTGTTGTGGCCTGCAAGTCCGCAAACTACACACTGCAGCCCACTCGAACTGCGCGAAATCCCGCTAGACGATCGAAATCCGCTTCCGCGAGCTCCGCCGGCTGTCGCGCTGGCCGCCGGGCGCACCGCCATTTTGTGCACGTCGAGCGCGAGCGCCACTGGCGCGGCCCCGCCGGGCGCCGCCTGCCGCGCGCCGGCTCGGGCGCACGCTATGCCCTCCGCTAGCTGCAGCGCTTTCATCAGTGTTAGGCCGTCCAAGGGCTCGCTGAACAAGCGGTCCCGCGCCGGGCCACCGCCCAGGCCGATCACGAATCGGTCACGCAGCGTGTCATCCAGGGTCTCGCTGGAGAACCCGCAGTCTAACGCCAGTCCTCTCACGCGCGCCGCCCACTCGGCTAATGTTTCTTCACTCTTTTGCACAGCGCTGTGAAACTTCGATCGCTCCGCGAAGCTACATTTCTTTGTCTTAAAATGACCGTCCAATAATGCAGTCACCTCGACGTACGATAGGGTACCGACGTCCTTAGGGAGTGCTAAATCCCTGATGAGTCTGTACGTAGTTTCTGATAAACTACTCAGTAAAATAGCTCGCCTCTTCGTGCCGGATTTATCGCAGTCGTTGTTAATGTCATTTGCCAGGAACCATTGTTCTAACCGACCTTTGAACAGCACCCATTCTTGCGTTTCGCAATCGAACACATTTAACACCCCGAGTGTTGTATTATTCATTTTTATTTTTATAATACCGCACTAAATACACACACGTAAAAGTTCGTTCGTCGCCACTGTTATTTCAGGGGTTTCAGGGAGCGGAATCAAACACCGACATACAAGAGCAAGCTATCTATTTCGACTGACATTCTGTTACCCCGTCTACCCACATATCCATTTCATAAAGTACCCACCTTATTACTAACAGTTACTAGCCACCAAACTTTTTACTGACGCTGTTAGTAAAGATACTTGGTCAGTACTCCGGGTAATAACTCAAGATCTAGGTATTCTAGTTTAATCGCAAAAATGTGAGCAA